>JAHHFK020002965.1:0-26232 GCA_024533555.2 Aedes koreicus | reverse complement strand
ATAGCATAGCATAGCATAGCATTTTCCGACCATACACAATTCTGGGTTGGCTGTAGTAGAGACGACGGAAGTGCCAGAAGAGCTGCCTTGGGTGTGACAGGCTCTTCATCCATCAATCTCTTTGCACAACACCTGGCCAGGTCCTTATGATCAGCAAGGGATGGGAGGGAAGTGTTGATTAGATGTCTACTTAAGAAGATGCTGAGAACTCATGCAACCTTCATAGACATCTGGAGTTGGAAGTTGGATGGGATTGTGCGGGAGGCTTTCCTTGGCGAGAAAGCATATGTATATTTATATGTATATTGGTCGTTGGAAGTGACGAAGCTAAGAAAGTTAATGCACTCCTTTGTTGTCCTCACAGGCGTTTCTCACTTGTATCCAAGCTCCAAATCCAAGAGTGTAGCGCCTTTTCTTGCGTGAGAGTTGACTGTTGGTTGGAACATGAGCACTAACTCTTGCCCTAGCCTTTTATGGCTTATGGTTATAGCGCCATTACTCGCTTTCTGAAAAGAGAAGAAGGACGCGCCGACACAGAGTCATACGCTCATACACATACACACATATAGGCACACACTCTTATCACACGCACATGCACACTCACGCACACACACATATTCACATATTCATGGTTTGTAAATAGCTTTAGGCAACACAAAGGGGAAAAAAATTTATTTACGATTAAAGGAATTTCCCCCGCTGAACAACAAACGTTATGGGAGCTAAAACTCTACTGATACCACAAATATAAAAAGTAAAAAGTACTTAGCTGACTTCCATTTAATTAAGTTATGTTCGACGGTCCAAGAAGTGCACACAAACTAGTTCGGCCAGCGCAAGAATCAAAAGTTTTCAACCTTCTACCAAAGTTTCCGCAAACAACACAGTGAACTTTTCTTGCGTAATAGACCGTTTGTACGATTCAGATAAGAACACAATATCTATGAACGCGGGAGTCGGATTTTACAGGAAAAATATATCGATCAACCCAAGCTGGGCATTCCCACCGGCCACGGTATCACTCGCGATCGACACAAAGCACGCCGGGGTTTCTACGACTTTCGGAGGATTGGTCGGTGTTGACGGAGAAGAATGCGGATCGCGAGTTATTTCCCGTACTTTCCACCAAAGGGTTTCTGAACAGTGATGCTCATGTCTTTTTCGTCTTCAACCAAACGGATTCCGGAAGCTGACTTGTGATCGTCTTCATTTCCTTACTTTGAAATTGTTTGAGAAACTCGAGTGAAATAATGACAGCTACAAAAACACGCCCGCACGCAACAAGAGCTTACTTCGATTTTTTCATTTTGCGGCTGAACCAACAGCCAAAACAACAAACGAACAACAAAAAAATACTCGTTGATATCATAATAATAACATATTTTGTTATCACCGCGAACAACATGATAACAACTCCTGTATTAAAAAAAAATTATTAAAAAATTACAAAATATTATATCAATAAGAAATAAAATTCTCATCATAATAACAAAAAAAAAATTTTGATTAAAAGCAAAATTTCTTGTTCAAATATACTGGAAATATTCAGAGTTTTACAGTTCAACTTAAAACGTTCATAAAAAGAAAGTGTGTTCAAAATGATAACATATGATATCAAAATTTGCCAATGGTGATAGCTAAATTTGTTATGCGATAACAGCGGAAATCAAAACGATAACTGGGATAACAGAACTTGTTACTCATATGATATCAGCTAGTTATTTTCCTTTGCTAGGGAGTTGTGTCATAAAAATACCTCTAATTGAAAATTGATTTCTTGACCATATTATCATAAGTTTACATTGAAAACTATATCAATATCAATATTTTACTATTTAATAAATTCTTCTTTGTTCTTAAAATTGGATCTACGGCTTTCTTTTGAATTCATTGTTCATTTTTCTATGTGAATAATTAACTTATAACTGTGACTTTTTTTATATATATATATATCTAGGATGCATCACTAGGCATAACGAATCAATTTAGCCAAGTTCAGGTCATTTGAAGATCATGAAGATAATTTATTCAGCTTAATCAGTGAATCTATGATGACTAAAAGTTTAACAAAGCGTAAATATCACTAAAGTTTATGGATATGAATTGATGAAAATTGTCTAAATTGATTCAAAATTAATTGATCATCCTGATTCTTTCTTCTTTCTTGGCGTTTCAAGCTTATTGCTTTCCCAATCAGCTTATTGCTTGCTCTCAACTTAGTGTTCTAAATGCACTTCTACAGTTATTAATTAAAACTTTCGATGCCAGGTACCATTTTTGCATTAGTATGATTATGTGGCAAGTACCAATCATACCCTTTGCTCAGGGAATCGAGACATTTTCTTGAACGAAAAATTCCTAGCCCAGATCGGGAATCGAACCCAGCCACCTCCAGCATGGTGTTGCTTTGTAGCCGTGCCTTTACTGACTGAGCTAAGAAAGGATTCATGCATTTGCTAATTATCACTGGATTTTTGACATATTTGATACACAGCCCGAATGAAGGAGCAAGGCTAACATTACATTCTGTTACCTTATATTAGAAATGAAATTTAGACTGGGATATGTTATTGATCAACTGAACGAAATCGGAAATCGAAACGACGGTCTGTCTAAAGGGCGAACACGAAATTATTGCGACACATTCAACAGGGCATAACTTTTTTACCATTGGGTAAAAATCAACCAAATTTTGCACACTTTCTCATTGATATGTATTGTTTACATGCTGTCAAACTCGAAGTCGTGTTTTTCGATTCAACGAAAATGGAGGTAAACCAACGCGAGTCGAGAGAACAAATTCTTTCCAAACACCTGGAATTTCCTGACCTGTCGCACCGGCAGTTGGGAAAAATGTTGAACATTCACCATTCAACCGTCTCCAGAGTGTTGAAGCGGTTCCAGGAGCGGTTGACGTTGGACCACGGCAAAGGAGCTGGAAGAAAACCGGGACCGGAGAACAAAAAGACGGAGGGAAAGGTGAAGCGGATGATTAAAGCAAATCCCAACGTCTCAAGCTACATACATACAAGGTACAGAACTTCCCAAACCGCGATGAGCGGCAACAATCGACGGCTAAAACTCGGGCACGGAAGCTCTACGAGAAGATGCTGACAAAATATGGCTGCTGTGTGATGGACGACGAAACGTATATAAAAGCCGATTTTAAGCAAATTCCGGGGTTGGAGTTTTTCACCGGCAAGAGCAAGTTCTATGTGGACGACAAATTTAAGAAGAAGGAAATGTCGAAGTTCGCCTCCAAATATCTCATTTGGCAGGCCATCTGCTCTTGCGGACTGAGGAGTGAGCCTTTCATGACAAAGGGCACAGTAAATGGCGAGATCTACAAATCTGAGTGCCTCGAGAAGCGCCTTTTGCCGTTCTTGCAGCAGCACGACGAAGCTCCGCTATTTTGGCCAGATTTGGCATCATGCCACTATTCTAAAAGTATTCTGGAGTGGTATGAGGCCAATTCTGTCCATTTTGTTCCAAAGGACATGAATCCGCCAAACTGTCCGGAGCTGCGCCCGGTGGAGCAGTACTGGGCAATGATGAAGCGGAAACTTCGGAAGAGCAAGAAGATAGTCAAAGACGAGAAGGACATGTTAAGAAAATGAAAAAAAAAACGGAGATACTGGTACCGGATGACACTGTAAAGACTTTGATGGAGGGCATCAAGCGAAAATGCGTTCAATTTTACACTCAAGGCTCCATCGATTAACTTTTCTTTTGATTTTTGAAGTAAATATATGTATAAAACTACCCTAAAATTTTTGTTTGATTCTAAACATTATAAGAAAATTGGCATGACATTTTCAGTGTCGCAATAATTTCGTGTTCGCCCTTTATGTTTTGTTAAACGTCTGTTTATCTGTATGTATCTTAAACCCTTCCACAGGCTAAGGTTCGCACTGACTTAAAATTCACATTCGCTCAGGGTGGAACCAATTGTATCCCCGATACTAAACGAATTCAGTACTAGATCAAAACATTCATTTAAGCCTCATTACCAACAGGAACAACACTACATATCTTCAATGTATCTCATTGGCTACCAACATTTGTTCACCTAATTTTGCTATTTGAAAAACAGGAACAACCCAAAGCTGGAACGATTAAAACTTCTTTCCGAAAAATACGCCACTTCTCAGTATAGAACTGCATCAGAAGCAGCAACCAACATCCAATAAGTGCGCCCAGTTGCCAAACAAACACCGCGAGATTTACGTTCCAAAGCTAGGCAATCAGGCAACAAATGAATTGCATTGAAGCAGGATTCCGTACGATACATCCAGTAGCGGTAAAGGGATTCCGGAGATTCGTTTCTCTGCTGCTCTCCTCCTTTGTCAGAGCATGGCAAACTTTGTAAAGGAGTCTCCCCTATGTATGCAACATGGTAGCAACAGCTCGTGTCGGAATGGTGTTGAATAAATTTCTAATCGGATTCACCCAAAACCGAACAAACAACCCCGGAGGTGATCGTTTATCATCGGGGGTTTTGAGGGGAGTATAAATTGTGGCTTGTGGGAATTGAAAATTGAACCAGGATTTGCGAAAGGCATCGATGTGGTTGTAAGGAATTATTTGGTGGAATGGAATTGTTATGCCACGTTTGAGAACTGTTTCTTTGAAATGGATAGGGGGTTGAATGTTTTCCAGTCATTATTATTCAAATACTGGTAGTCGAACATCGTTTTCAAACAAGCAGCATGAGACTCCAATCTGCATCTTCTGCAGCAATGAAGATGTCATCGGGTACAAATTGAATTGGATATTTGCATCCATTTGCTGCACGTGTTCAACCGCATCCATTCGACTTTTCACCCACGGAATTGACATCGCGAGCAAAGAAAACGGATGCAGCTCGCTGCTCCTATGAAGGTTCCCATTATGTGGCAGAAGAAGGTAGGAACCCATGTAGAGCGTTGGCAACGCTCGTGTGGTTGCTTTTGCAAACAATTTACTTATCTTTGCTTGAGAATAGTACCGGGATCGCTCTCAGCGAAGGAGCTCACGTATGCAAATTGTGATTGCATATGCAATTTGTACTCAGTTCCGTATAACATGTAGGTTGGTTGCTTTGAATGGAAGAGATGATTTCAAGAATAGGGTTTTGGAGGTTTTTATGTTGCCGAGGGTTACGATACGATGGCACAGAGAAAAATTGTCGAAGAAATTAACTTTACTTGAAATGTTTCATCAATCAAAAGCATTCATTTTTTCGTTAATACAAACTTCACACGTACTCGTAGAAAATAGAGGATTGCCTGGTATTTGGCGTTTTATTCTTTCGTAAATTGGTAATTTTTGGACGTTTCTTAAAGTTTGAGGACTCTAAGATAAGCTTAGACTGTTGATTCAAAAGCAAATGAGTGTAAACATACATTTCTTTTGCAAAATGATCAAAGGTTTGCTATTCAAACTTTTTTTTTCTGAGGAGTTGCCAACTTAAAGATACTTTGTGTGAGCTAGTAGAAGAAAACTAGAAATATTCATCTCAAAAACATCAATTTCAACAATTGATTCAATAACACACAGCTTACCAACAGCAATAAAAAACGTTTATAATTTCAACCTCGCGAGTCACAGGTCCTCCCTTAGCTCAGTCGGTAAAGGCGCGGCTACAAAGCAATACCATGCTGGAGGTGGCTGGGTCCGATTCCCGGTCTGGTCTAGGAATTTTTCGTGAAGGAAAATGTCTCGACTACCTGGGCAAAGGGTATGATTGTACTTGCCACACAATCATACAAATGCAAAAATGGTTCCTGGCATCGAAGGCTCTTAATTAATAACTGTGAAAGTGCATTTAGAACACTTAGTTGAAAGCAAGCAATAAGCTAATTGCGAAAGCAATAATCTTGAAACGCTAAGAAAGAAAGATGAGCCACAGCAACAACAACAATATTCCTCCGTCGGACAAGGATCTTCTAGCAGCTGCGAAAGTTCGCTTTTCAAGGCCACCACCTCCGTTTTGTTCGGTTAGGTTTCAGCGAGGCGAGACTCTGAACCCCTATCCAGTGGACGATGAACTGCCATTAACAAGCCACAATCCAACTCCCGTTACTGGACGCTTCGGATGACTCCCAAATATGCAGGCTCTTCACAGGGTTTTCGCTAGATCTGACGCGCTTATTTGAGGAAGCTGATCAATATGAGGTATGTATGTATTGTATTTTTTTTTATCTATAATGAATATAGTGAGATGTTTGATGTTACTATGCCTAAAGCGACATTAAGCAAAATATTGACGGCACCGTACAAACAATACTAAGCCTTTTTTTTCAAATTTAAATGTATAAAGGTTAATGAATAGGGTAGAGAACGGATTAACCAGGGGTAACTGTTTTCTTCAGTTGTTCAGAAAAAACTCCTAATATTATTTCACATTCAATGATTCGAACATAAAATCTATCTATCGGGCTCAAGATTCGATGTGTAAATCATGATTGATTTCCAATTAATTACTGTCATTTTGAAGATTTAAAATACATCATCTGAAGAACCATCAGTTTCCTACATGCTGAAATATATAAACGCGCTTGGACCAGGGTTGCCACATTATTTTTCGTTCCCTTCTGTAATTTTTGCCAAAAATAATCTTTTTATCTGTGAAAGCAGATGCAGTAGTCATAACAGGATTGTTCAGATCAAAGCGCTTAATGATCTGTTTGATCAATTTGGTATAGAAAGCACAGCAGTTCGAGTAAAAAGCCTCTTTCCTGGTATCATAGAGAGTTCCGTATATAAACATTTCCCCTGCATCTACCCCGATATATATAATCAGAAACTCTGAAATCCGTCTGATGTTTTAGGTAATCATCCTCAGATATATTTGCAAGGAGAACCATAAGCGACACATTAGCTGATTGCACATGTTCGGGAATTCCGGAACTTCTGACTTGAAGATACGGTTCGCTTTGTTGATAAGAGGCAATACGTAGCTCAAGAAGTAGATAAGTGACTCCGTCATTAAGTCATTAAGATGACAGAGAATGCACTGTGCGGTTCGATTGTTGTCGCAGTTGGATTGGAACGAGAAAAACAACACGAGATCCGAAAACCGTTCCAAATTCCTTTTGACAACTGATTTCCAACGAAAGCCATCTGGTGACAGATGGATGCAGTACTTTCCTAGGTTTCAATTCCCAGATACTTTAAATCATCTGAAATTCCTTGGATCGGATCGGATCGGTTCAACTGTTCCAGGTACTATGGCAGCTTTCCACATGCGTAGCTTGAGCTTGCACAAGGAGTTGGAGGATTTGTGATATCGTTCGTTTAAGGTAATTTTTTATCACATGTGATAATTATCAAGCCCACAAGCCTTTTTTTTATAATCGGTCCAACGATCTTGAACTGTTTAACAATTGCGTAAAATATACATAGTTTTTCACACTGCAAGATTATATTTAACAAAACGAAAAATCACGTTCGAAATAACTATGCTTCGAATAGCAAAAATAACTATCGCGATCATTTTTCTAACTTCCAAAAATTCCTCACCGTGAATGCATGAAAATATTTTTAGATTGGAAGAACGGTTTTTGTAGGAAATTCTGATGATGTTTGTGGAGAAATCTTAGGGAACTTGAGACAAATAGCGGAATACTTGAAGAAATTATTGAAGTATTTTTTGGACAACTATTTGTAACAATTCCTGCAGACATCCTAGAAAAAAAATTATAAAATAATTCTACCCTTTGCGGAATTTTTAAAATTAAGAATTAATTATATGAGATTATGGAATTCGTGCAGAAAATTCTTCCAACAAATCATGATTTTCTCCAAAAATTACTTTAAGAATAACCTTATAGTTTTTGTGTAGTTCTTTCAGGTGTCCTTCAGAGATTCCTTCAGAATCACAAAACATCACAAATTCAGAGATTCCTCCAAAAATTTCACCACAAGAAAGTTTTGAAAAACTGCCGATGAGATTCCAGAAGAAACTCTTGAAAGAATGCCTGGAGGAATGCCTAAAAACTCCTTAAGAATACCTATAGATACGCCAGAAGGAATATCTCAAAGAATGCCTGAGAATTTTTCGTAGAAGCTTTGGGAAATTCTTTAAAAAAATTTTCTTAAAAGATTATCTCAAATGAAAAATATGGCGAAATCATTTGGGGGCACACACAAACTGTGTGAATTTTGTGAAAATTCACAAAAACTGTGATTTTCAGATTGCCATCTGTCATTGTAGTGCCAGCAGGGGCAGAATTGTCAAGAACAAAATGGATATAGTTTTTGGCTCAGAAAGTACCAGCACATCGGTCCCAATCTCAATTAATCGCCCCTAAAAACGTAACTCACAACGAAGAACCCCTCAAATATTCAGTCAAATTAACATAGCGAATCAAAACAAAAACCAAAAAACTTCGTACTGAAAAGCGCAAGAATGTATTGCAAGGTGCAAGGTGCCAATTTTAAATTGCTAGTTTCCTATTGGTTGTTGGTGTCAGTGTTAATTGTTTTCTTTTGCTTCACGGGCCTAAAACAGTACCATGAAAGTAGAATTGTTAAAAAATTGGATCCTGGTATGTACACATATTTCAAATTTGAAGTTTTTGAGTGGACAAGCAATAGCCAAAAATCTTAAAAATCTTGGTTTATCTCAAAAATCTGTAATCTTTATATGTATATATCTGCATAAAGAAGATGAAAACAAATCTGTGTCAATCTAGATAAATCCGTGCATGTGGCAACCCTGGTTTTGACGCGTGTACTGTGGGAAATGTCTTCATCAGGTCTTCTCAGACTTGTCCAGGTAACTCTAGGCTTGTTGCCAGAATGTGATGTTGAACATTGAGTTAAAAATTTATTTCACATTTAGATGATCGGAAATCACTATTCATTTCATGTTTCTTTCAGTCATTGCAGGTTGATCTATACTTATGGTTATATTGTCCATCATCTGGCACTATCATATGTTCTGAAAATTTATATTTGGGCTGGTTCATAAACCACGTAGACTCATTTTTGAGAATCTCAGACCCCCCCCCCCCCTCCCTCCTCGTAGACTTTTCTACCGACAATTTTTTGAAATTTTGTATGGAGTGTAGACTTTGGTCAAAGCCCCCCTCCCCCCAAAAAAGTCTACGTTAAAGGGCGATACGGTCAAAATTTGGTCAATATCAACTTGACGTATTTCTTTCAATTTTGCATTTAAAAAACCTGAACACCCCTCATTTTGAAGGTGTGTGTGTGTAGAATGTTGCTCCTATTTTGATTTTGGAATTCACTCTTCAGTTGTCAAAATGCCGTCCAAGCAAGAAGAGCAGCGTATCAAAATTTTGCTCGCGCATCGCGAAAATCCGAGCTACTCGCACGCAAAGTTGGCAAAATCGCTAAAAGTTGCCAAATCAACCGTTACAAATGTAATTAAAGTGTTTGGGGAACGTTTGTCGACAGCCAGGAAGTCTGGATCGGGGGGAAATCGAAAACCGGAAGCCGCTGAGACGACAAAGAGAGTTGCCGGTAGTTTCAAGCGAAACCCTAACCTATCTCTCCGAGATGCCGCAAATAAGCTGGGTGTATCGTCTACAACCGTGCATCGAGCCAAAAAACGAGCCGGACTATCGACTTACAAGAAGGTAGTGACTCCAAATCGCGATGATAAACAAAATACGACGGCCAAAGCGCGATCCCGGAGGCTGTACACGACGATGCTGACGAAGTTTGACTGCGTGGTAATGGACGACGAAACCTACGTCAAAGCCGACTACAAGCAGCTTCCGGGACAGGAGTTTTATACGGCAAAAGGAAGGGGAAAGGTAGCAGATATTTTCAAGCACACGAAACTGTCAAAGTTCGCAAAGAAATATCTGGTTTGGCAAGCCATCTGTACCTGTGGCTTGAAAAGCAGCATTTTCATAGCTTCCGGGACTGTCAACCAAGAAATTTACGTGAAAGAGTGTTTGAATAAACGTCTGCTGCCTTTCCTGAAGAAACACGGTTGTTCCGTACTGTTTTGGCCGGATTTGGCATCTTGCCATTACGGTAAAAAGGCCATGGAGTGGTACGCCGCCAACAACGTGCAGGTGGTTCCCAAGGACAAGAACCCTCCCAACACGCCAGAGCTCCGCCCAATTGAGAAATACTGGGCTATTGTCAAGCGGAACCTAAAGAAGACCAAAAAAACTGCTAAGGACGAGCAGCAGTTCAAGGCAAACTGGCTTTCTGCGGCGAAGAAGGTGGACAAGGTGGCTGTACAAAATCTGATGGCAGGGGTCAAGCGTAAGGCCCGGCAATTCGGATTTGGAAAAGCGGAAGCCTAACTGAATATTTTTCCTGAATTTTATACTAATTGAACTTGAAAAAAGAAATTTAATTTGATTTTTAAATAAACGATTTCACCGATTTACACGTTTTCCCTTGACCAAATTTTGACCGTATCACCCTTTAAGGACTCCGACCCATACCAGGTGATACCAGGGCCAAAACCCCCGGCTCCGGTATTCTCCCCCATCTTGGACCCATCCGTATAAAAAACAATAGATCCTGGACGTGTACTAGGCCCACCAGACTCCCATACATAGCGGCTTGGTTTAACCACTTTGAGAGGAACAACGTAGTTGGTCTTCGCTGGCATCCAATCTTCAATTGTTTTCATATCTGAGTTCAAATTGAGGTCCTTCAGGATTTTCAGATGTCCTATCAGATCTCCATCTAGTATTTTATTGTAACGAATAAACAGCAGAGCACTTTTTGCTGCTTGTAATTTTACAAATTGATATAACGGCAGTATATTGAGGAGGGCATCCAAAGTCCCTGTCATTGATATACAGGCGATTCTTTGTAACTTTCCTAACTTCTTTTGAGCGGTTACCTCATTTGTTTTGGGCCACCATACCAAAGAAACATAAGTAATTTTTGGTCGGACTATTGCTGTATAAATCCAGTTTACCATGTTTGGTCGTAGACCCAATTTTTTCCCCAAAATTTTGTTGCAGACCCAATGGGCATTTGTACCTTGTCTAGATGGGAGTTCCAGCTAAGCTGTTTGCCCAAAGTAATACCAAGGCATTTAACTTCTTCCGAGAACCGAATTTGATATCCATCCAATGAAGGCTGTGTTAGAGTAAGTTTTTTTCCTTTTTGTGAAAGGAACAATAACAGTTTTAGAGGGGTTTATATTTAGGCCCTCATTTGTACACCATTTAAGAGCAATATTGAGTGAAGTTTGTAGCCGGATTGAAATCGTGTCATCAAACCTTCCACGAACCACAATGGCCACATCATCTGCGTATCCTATCACTTCAAAACCTTGATCGGCTAGTTTTTTAAGGAGTTCGTCTACTACTAAAGACCATAGTAATGGTGACAATACACCACCTTGAAGACAATCCTTCATTGATCTTATAGACAGTTGCGTAGCTCCGAGATCAGTAGAAATTTCCCGATCTTTCAACATAGTCATTATCCATTCGATAACGTGTTCATCCAAGCCCCTTGCTACCATTGCTGTGCATATGGAGTTATAGGATGCATTATCAAAAGCTTTCGGAATATCAAGAAAAACTACCACGGCTATTTCTTTGGCCTGAAGTGATTTCTCGATTTTACTTACCATCGACTGTAATGCCTGTAATTTTGTTCGGATACTTGAGAGGGATACATTTTTTGAAGATGTTATTTATTAAGAAACTGTCCATTATTTGAAGGGACAAAATAGAGTTTTTATTACAAAAATGCATCACTTACAATGCTCATTCCAAAATTAAGTATTTATTATGGCCAATTTTCACTTTAATCACGGCTCGCAATAGTCATGGTACACTTTTAACAATGTGTTTGATGTGTTGAGAATTAATATTGGACCGGAATTCGCTCATACACAATCCTTGGTCATCAGCCTAAAGTATTAGAATTGTACTCTGTGTCACAGGAATAGTGCTGTTAGTACATAACCCTAAAATAAAACCAATCCCATTCTCCATTATACTTTTCTTTCTAAAACATTCTCTCTTTTTTTTTTTTCAAATAAAAACATTTACATATAATATTATTTTTTTTTTAAAATTAATGCAATTTATTGTGAGAAATATTTCTGAATTATAATTAAGCACACCACACAGGGTATTTTGAAAATCAACTTCTGGATAGAGTTATTAGCTTTCGAATCGCATTTACTCAAAATGACTATTTAGAGTACTGATCCACAGTACATTGGAAGACTTCTCGGTATTCCGGAACGGGTGCGTAGAAACGAATGAAATTAACTGAAGAAACTTCCGGATCTGACCACGGCGAATATTGATTGACCTCAATAAAATTTCTAGAATTAAGTGAGCTGGGAAGTTGTGTTGGATAAGTAACAAACCGTGAACATCCCTGCTAGTGCAGATTGAGTAGGGGTTCGAAAGTTAGTGACAAACCGTGGTTGGCGTAGCCTGGTCAATGTTATCATTTTGATCATCATGTACCTATAAATCAAGTTGTGTATCCATATCTGTAAATCATATCATATTATTTTCCATTCTCATATAATTAATAATTTCAGCACGCTTTGGAATCATCTTTGCATTCCAAAACTATTTATCTCAAGAGCCTGGAGCAACATGACAAGCAACAAATGCTCAATTTGTTTTGCAGCATTTCAGCCTAACATTCACTTCGAAAATGCATCTTTGAACTTCAACTTATATATATTCATAAAAGACTGGCATGCGCTATAAGCAGTATAGGATTATATTTAAATATTTTGTTTAGTAGTATTATGATAAGAGTGGAGTCTCTTGAAGAACGTGGCCTTCTGGTGTCTTGATTGAGATCGACTGGCCCTGCCACAACAAGCCATCACGTAAGCTATTTTCTCGGGGCAATCGGCTGAAGATATTCCTGCAGACATAGGCAATCGTTGCACTGATGGTGGGTTCTTATCACATCACATCACATAATATCATTACGGTTGGGTACGGAATCGGTACACCGTACCCACAGATTTAGCTTGGAGCACAGAAGCAGCTTTTGTCGAAAATCATTTCCATTAGAAGTAAAAGAATCCTCATCGTCGAAAAAAAAACTGCTTTCGTAAGAATACGGATCAATAAATAAAGCAGTATCGTTCTCTTAAATTTCTTTGCAACTTGTGGCCAACTCCCAGCTACAGTGATTGAACGATTGCGAACATTCAAAAAAAATTCTTTATTTCTAACTTTGTGTATATCTGAACACATTCCAAAACCATTTAAATAAAATTATTGGAATTGTAGGTTTCAGAACAATCACAGATAAGAGAATAAAATCTTTACAAAACTCATATAACTCCTTCAACACAGATACTTCATCCCCATTAGAATTTGAAGCTCCCCTTGCTTAACTAATCTCCAATTAATAAAGATATTGAGACAAAAATAAACCCTCGCACGCTTGACTAATCTTTCGCAACTGCTCTCGACATAATGCGACCTCGCCGTTAACCCCCGATTATGATGAGCTGTTTCAACACAACTTCATTGGGGCAAAGCAAAAACCACCGAAAGAAATGGTTTCCGGAGAAACGGATCTCCAACCACTAAAACCTTTCCTTGAACCCACTCCGTGCTCCACTCGAGCAGGAAAGAGATTTACCTCCTCACCATCAGCCGTCTCCAGTGGGTCACCAAGCTGCCATTATTTATTCACAACCCTACAAGCAGGCAACTTGTTTCGGAAATGAAAGTTTTTCGCTTGCCCCGGTGAAAAAAAAAATCATTCCTGACGGCAGCTACGGAACAGTTCAAAGTTTGGTAATACCTAAAGATGAATGATGTAACTTTTTCACTCTCCAATCGTATTTTATTTGGATGTTTTACTTTTTTATTTTTTGTTACTAACGTGGGGAAGTTGTTGTAGCCGAGACGAAAGTGATGGCGGATAAGCTCGCCAAAATCCGATTACTATTTTTGTGTTTTCGGGGATGGCAATTCCGGCGACCTTCTAATGGAACTATTCCCGTGGCTGGGGGTTCGTTTCGTATCCGCCCGAAAATAAATTGAATTCGCGAAAAACCTATTTCCCGGTTGGAATACACCGCACACGTATTGCACCCGGGAACTGTGGGCAAAAAATAATTCCCTTTTACATCCAACCCATGGGTAAATGACGCCTATGTGCAGGGCAGCCTGTTTCTCCGTTTTCTAGTCCGGACATGAAACTTCAGTTGGTGGAATTTTCAAGTTCCGTTCTGGAAGCGTACTATTGAAGTCTATGCGAGGTAACTTTTGCTGGGAAATACGTTTTTTCAGAGCATGACTACGTATTCTTTGAGTTGATTGATGCACGGTTTATAGTTTTTCCCGTCGAAAAATCGCGTGAACCGTACAATAACAAACAGGTTATAACACCGCACGGAGAGTGCTTCCCACCACCGCTGCTGGCAATGACGATAGGGACGCCAACGTCATCATCAGCAGAGGCAGGCGGAAATGAAATGTATGCTGTTTTTCTCATTTCCTGCAACATGCACTTTTCCGGCCGTGCAGTCGAGGGATATTGCTTCCCGTTGTTGCACCACTTACTTCAGTTCAGCACTTGATGGGAATACATTTTTTGTTTTGCTCAGATCTAAAATACTGACATTTGGACGCCGGGAACTTCGTGAAGGTAGGTGTAAGCTGTTAGACATTTCGGCAGTCGCAAAATACTAACATCATGTTTCCATGACTATCCCAAAGACCACCAAGCGTCTCCATGGAAACGGGTGAGTTTTATGGAGCCAATGCGCTGTTGGGGTACTCACCGATCATAAGTAAGGCCGCCGTCAGATGTGAGGTAGGTGAGCCGGCGAGTCCAGTTGCACCGAGTGCTGCACCCCCGAGAGCGCACGCCACACCGCCCAGGGCCACCACCGCGATGAGCGCCCGCAGTGGTGGCCCGGCGAACCAATGGCCGCAGCAGCCCTTCCGAGAGCGTTCCGATGGTGAGCTGAAAGGAGGAGAAATGGGAAAAAAAATATCATTACACACTTAGAAATTAATACTTTTGTATGGGGCGTAGTTCGTCTTTGGCAGAATTTTCGGAAACGTAGTACCCAAAAATATCAAGTAAAATTATGTTTTCTGATATCGAATCATACAGAAATCGACAAAAGGTATGTTGAGTCGAATTGATTTTCTCGCCTCTATAATCTTATTCCTACACTTTTGAGAACCCTTGCATGTGTCGATCACAAGGCACCTACATTTACATGATTTTTTAATAGTGTGAAGTTCAGGATTCAGGATGTTAGTTTTATGTTGAAGGTTGATTTTTTTAACCTTCCTAGGATATTAACATGTTGTGACGATGACGATGTTTCGGGTCATATTGATGTGGATTTTAAATTCACATTGTGGAAAGTTTATATGACCAAATATGACCAAAGACTTTGAAATTTGATCGTGTAACTTTTCCACTGTGTGAATTTTATATCCGGATCAAATGACCCGAAACACTTTATTCGTAACTTGGATTCAATGTAGAAAAAAATAAAAATTCGAACATATAGACGCTAATTTTAGAAAGTTATAGCATTTTCAAAATCCATTCCGGGTCATTTTGACTCCGACACCTAAAGACATTAAAATCTGCTTTTAAAAACAGTTGAAGCTCCTCTAGTACGGAGGGCGGTACCATCCACCCACCTTTGTTTTTCGTCTTTATTGCAGTGAAATAAGCTGATTTTTAATAGGCAACTAGATAATCATACACAGTTTCAAAGAATTATGCAACGTTCCGCGTTTTCTAATGCACATATGTGGAATGTTATACTCTTAGAAAACATGATGCTTATTGCGGTCTTCTAGAGTACACACGAAAAGAACGGTTCGTTAAATAAAAATTTATTATATTTACAAGGCCATAAAAACTCAAAATGATAACCTTCATGGCATGACGTAAAAATAAGTTGGGACACACAAAATTACACTTTCCTAATGCTTCTCCTGTTGATGCAAATACAAATGCTTCTTGATGCCAGTTTTGATCTTAAGGACCTTAAGAGGCAGGCGACACTGTAGATTGATTGGCAAATTGGTCAATAGTTATCGATATGAAAACCAAACATGTACAGTACTTCAGCATATGTATTTATTTTAGCTTACATATGTTGATTAAAAGAGCTGAATTAAAGTAAAATGCTCGACATTTGCCTCCATGAGCCTGCCGTTTCCAATGACGTTTTTCTTAGTTTTTTTTTCAGTTCCTCATCATTTTCTTTTTGTCGTCTTTTTTTGGTTCTCCAAAATTTGCGCTCCAGCATGGCTCAATAGGTTTCGTTCGGACGGAGTTCCAGACAATTTGGTGGGTTAATGTCTTTCAATAAAAAATCCACAAAATTATTCGTTTATCGCTCCTGCACGGTTTTTTAGTAGTAGCGTGAAACCAAACGGGGTCACAACAATGCTTTTTGATCTTGCTATTTCAAAAACGGCAAAGAACGTTTGTGGAGGCAATCAGTTTTGTAAATCTCACCGTTCATGCCGTTCATTTTGCATAAGTACATACGTCCTGCTAAATTCCGCACTTCTAAACGAATTTCAACAGCTTCTTCCATTTGAAACGTTCATCCACAATCAAACTGTACCTACCTGTGAAATATTATTGTTCCGAAAATTGCATGGAATACGTTTCGATGTAGGTCTTAGCAGTTTTGTGAAAAAAAAATTCTGGGCAAGCGCTTTGGCAACACTCTGCTGGTGTTCGTCCTGATCTTGTACGGTTTCAAAGCGTCTGAACGGTACGTTGCCAAACATCAAGAATTTTGGCCTAATCCCGTGATATTTTCGGGTTCCGTTTGAAATGTTTAATCGACGCTCTCTAAGTGAATGAAGGCAGTTGGGTGGAATGTTATCCTTTTCGAAGAAATCCATTCCGTTGTCTTGATATAACTGTTGTACTTCTCCGCTGTAGTGCCAGTTTCCCAAATCACTCCAACTCTTGTCCACTGGTCCATTTCTGAGATAAATCTGACTAAAAGTAATTTGGTACGCCCCTCACGCGCTGCTAGCACGCCTCTAGTGTTCGGAATCAAAAATAATTGACAGATGGTTTTTTTTCACTTCTATAGAGAACAACTGGTGCAAGTTTGATCAGAGTAGTCGATCGCGTTCAGAAATAACGTCAAATGAAACTCGAAAGAAGAAAAGATATTGTGAACAAACACCTGGAAAATCCGGTTACAAGCTGGTTAAAGTGTTGAAGATGCCGAAAAGAACAGTTTGCCGTACGCTCGAAACCCACAAGAAAACCCTGAGTGTGGAAAGGAATCAGCGGATCTTGGAAAAAAACTGAAACCAGGGATCGTCGGTTGCGCAGCAAGAAGTTGATGTTCGTTAAAGCCAATTCCTGTATTTCTTGGGAGTACAAGATTCCCACGGGACTGGGGAGGTGTATCCATGAGCCAAAATCGTCGAAATGTTATTGTGTATCTGTTATTGTTATAAACGACGCCACGAATAATAACTTCTAATTATGAGCCGGATTCACTCGCATATTACTTGAAAAGCTGGTCTCAAAAATACTGGTCTTGCAATAACAGTGGCTGTGCATCTTCTTGGAACATTCAATCTTCATTCGAAAGTGCCGTAACTGGACACCGTCTCGTAAGCACCATATTGACCCACCCTTATTCACGATTACGTTTTCTTGGTAATCGGTTAAACACGCCTTTGCCAGATACTTTTCGTACTCTGCCATCGAACGTTCGTCAGTGCTAGCTATACTCGATAGACTACACACTAACAAAAAAGTAATGTAAACTTCGGTACCATGAAACCATCACATGAGAGTGGCCTTCAAGACATAGAATTCAGTAGAAAAAAAAAACTAGTAAATCAATTCACCCTATTTGATCAACACCCCGTTTGACGAATTGCGTTTAATTTAGGGAATTCAAGATGAACTCTTTGTTCGTGTTTCTTGACGTAAATAAAGTTCATATTACTTCTGGTGTATAACTACAAATTTCTTAGTGCGTAGCAAGAACAATTCGTGGCTCGCAGACACAAGCCTTCCTTTGTTTCTTAAGTACCTTCTGTGTCAAAAACCAGTAGATTTTAAATAAGAAAAGAGCTACATTTTTTTTGTTACTAAAAACACTTTTTTTCCTCTCATACATCTCTCTCGTGTTTGAACGAGGGCGGGTCAATAAGCCGGGAATTTTTGAATGAAGCACAGAGTTTTAGAAAAAAAAAACATATTTTATTTGATTGTCCAACGTTTTTCCAGTTTTTGTCCGTCCCTTCCAAAAATTATGATTAGTCGAGGTCATTAAATTATTCATTTGCTTGTGAGATTACTTCATTGTTGAAGTAAAATCTCTCTTCGCCAAGCCATTTCCTCAAGTTTGGGTAAAAAAAAAAGAGTCCTTTAGGGAAAATAAGAAGAAAGGGTATATAAGGAAGCAATTCGTAGCCCAATTCATGAAATTTTGTCATGAATACTGTACATGTTTGTACGCTGAAATTGTTTTTTGGGCAAATGCGCTCGAATGCGACTATAGCGAAGTGAGGGGGTGTGACTGAAGATCGTGTACCTTTAAATCATATTGTATATTTTCCATTCTCATCTTAATAATAATTTCAGTACGCTTTAGAATCATCTTTGCTTTTTAAAACCATGTAAGACCATGGAGCAACGACAAGCATTTTTCATGAAATTATAAAATTCGAAAAAAAAATATTTTCACAAAATTCATAAAAGACTTACATGTGCTTCTAAGCAGTATAGAATTATATTTAAATATTTTGTTTAGTGGTATTATTATTAAATAAGCCATTTATTTCAGATATCATCAAACTGGACTCTTGGATTAGTCCAATTGTTATCTTTGAAATATTACTAGAACAGTATGAAGAAAAGATATTACAACATGTCTTATAAAATAATATTTTTTATTGAAATTTCATCTTTGATTTTTGGAATGATCTATACTGTTTCAGCTTTTCCAGGACTAGGAGGATATTAATACATATCTAGTTTTAATTTATTTTTCAGTAACAATCCATTGGATGTCAGGAGGTGGCAACGGAGTCGGTGATAGGCTTTTGCACTTATTATTGAATGTATTTTTCATTATTTCATTTATTTCATAGATGAGGTTATAAAATCAGCATCAAGCAGCAAATAGTGACCAGTAAATAAGAGTAAAATAAAATGATTAAATTTCAGCAGATGCAACCAACTTTTTCAGGATACCTCAAACCGAGATTTTAGTGAATTGCTGCTATCGCTGAAAAAAACGAAAACGTGCTTAAGCGCGTACAGAACTCTACAGTTTAACACTATACAACATATCTTGCATTTCAGGATCAACCGAACGGAAATCATATATAATAGATACGAATGCTAGTAGTATTTTTCATTTACATAAATATATATGTACACTATTATATAAATATTTCATGGGAATGGGAGGGACCATCAGGGCACCCGATTGAAGCAATCTGGATGGGGAGTGTCCCCATTGCTAACAGTTTGTGAATAGAGGGCGGGCTCTTCTCCCTGCCCATTGGGGCATCCTCCTGTTATATAGCTTGCTCTTTTGACCAATTGTTCAATCTTGTTGTGGGAAGGAGATTCTTTCTATCCCTGTGGATACGTATAAGTGATGTTGCATATCGATCCCCCAACCCCTTTTTGGCCTTTCATACAGTGGCATGATTAGGAAAATCAGTGGTTATTAAAGCTTGATCAAGTCTAACAGAGATGAGAGCCCATTGCTGTCGGACTAGTTTCCGTGCTACAATGGGTGGTTGTACATATCATAAATCATACATTTCCAAGGTAGTCAATGTGGATTATACCACGTAGGGAAGATGTGCCTATATTAATCTCATCACTTTGAAATTCATCCTACTTGAAATAAAACGATATACACGTGACAGGGTTAGTAAGTAATGTTTGTTGTAGTTATTTAACGTAAGCAAACATTATTAGAAAACGAAACCGAGCCTTCAACTGCCCAATTGTATGATTCATCGTAGGATGAATAAAGGAACAATGACATTCATATGGGGGCAGTTACTCTACATCCTTAAAAACGGTTGCCATGACTTTATTGGCTGACACAAATACCTTAGCCTTCTTTGGTGTCAATTCACTCTAAAAAACCATCAGCTAGGTCTTTGGTGTGTTGTGATGGATCTACGTTTCGTTCACGGTTATAATTGACAAATACGCGTATTTCGTCTACAATGTGCAGACTTCTTCAGAGTCGTGTATTAATACTCGAGCCGCACCATCTTATCCCGCAGGGAAACATGTACAGGGTGTTTGATTCCGTAGTGCATGAATATTTTCATGAGCGATAGAGAATGATGTTTGATGAAAAAAAAAAAAATGTTCTACGCATATGGTCAAATCTTAAAACTCACGGAGTTATTGAACTTTGAATGTTTTGGTACATGTTAGTCTTAAATTGGCTGTAACTAAAAAAATAGCAAGATACTTTATCCATTCAAAAGCTCGAGAGAACTGTAATTACTGAAAACATGGCCAATTTATGAAAATCCTTTCAGATCACGGCAATTTTCACTGACATGTTATAAATCGGTTTATCGGAATGATATTAATGACGAATTTCACGCCAACTCGTCTTCGTGATTGGCAGCACCCTCTCAGAATCCAATGAAACTTTTTGGGTAGGTAGACTTTGTCTTTTTAAGCAACTTTGCATACTTTTTACTAGAAAAATATCTTGACTACCATATGGAACGAGCTTAAGTTTTTTGATCGATTTTTTTCAAATCAACATAACTCAAAAAGGAAAACACTTACAAAAAAGTGATATATGGGTGACTTTTAAAAAAAATGTTCTAGCTTATATGAAAAAATTGTAAAAATTATAAAATCGATTCTTACACACTAAAAAAATATATTTTAAAAATTAGAGTCAATTTGCAAAATATGGCCATCTTAGAATTGGACTTTTTTTTTAAAAATAGGCGGTATAATTGTCTAAAAGTTCGCCAAACATCGCGAGATGGGCAATTTTAAGGAAAAAAAAAATTTCTATCCAAAAATTTCATGTCAAATTTTTACCGTGTATCGCGCCAACTCGTCTTACAATTTGGTCCTTAAACCTCACAAAAGTCAATTAAATTTAATTATAATGAGAATTTGAAATTTTAAGGGTTTTTGAGTGTTTGTAAAATCAAGGCTACCATTCGGAAAGAGCTTATTTTTAAATTTTTAATAATTTTAAATTTTAGTGATAATACAATTAAATCATGTGGTTGATCTTGTTTATTACCAAAACTTTGAAGTATATAACAAGAAGGACAATAAATTGAAAAACAAAAGCTTTATCATAATATCTGAAGTATTGACCCATGACTCAATAGGAGTTCAGTTGTTTATATCAAAATTGCTAGATTTCATTAAACAGAATTCAATATATTGCTCAACAATTATTTTCATATCAGATGGAGCAGCGGCCCATTATAGAACAAAAACAATGTTGCCAACGTGAGCAATTTCAAGTCCACGTATGTATTGGAACGTCTCATGGGAAAGGTCCATGTAATGCTATTGGTGGTAATCTCAAGCTAATGGCAAAGAGAGCAAGCCTTGCTCAAGATTATGGAAACACAATCAAAACTCCTCGAGAACTATATGACTGGGCAGTTGAAGAGTCAAATGAAAGTATACCAAAACTGAATTTCTGCTTCATATCAGCTGAACAATATGTAAAAATGTCAGAAGAACTTGAGGAGTTCTATAGTCACGTAAAAACAATACCTGGTACACAGGTTCATTGCTTTGCACCTATTTCAGAAAATCAAATTTCAACCGAGGTTTTCTGATTCAAAGGATAATCCAAAGAAAATCACTTTGTATGAAAAAGATTTATAAATTTAATATATAAGGCTATGTTGATTACTTAATACGTGAAGATGTACATATGAAGAAAATAAAATGAAACCCTTACCAATAAACCTTTGAGTTTTCATTGACATAAATAGTATTTCGAAAATTCATAAGGAGTGTATCGAATATAAGCTATCCACATACATTTGCGTTGTCCGCATGTATTTGTGGTGGTTTTTTATGCTCTGAACACTGCATGCTGTGCGTTTGACTGTCAGCTTTCTTTTGTTTACTTGTTTGTGCGGTTCAAATTCTGCGTTTTCAAAATGTCGCGTATTGAAAAGGAAGTGAAAATTAAGGTTCTGGACACATGGCTAAGTGAGAAGGGTATTACTATGCGAAAATTGGCGAAGCGCTTTGGAATTCATCATGCGAGTGTTAAAAGCATCATTAATAAGTTTGGGGAACACTATTCTTTGGATGAGCTACCAGGAAGAGGCAGAAAACCCGGTTCTTCCAACCCGAAACTGGAGCAGAAAGTGGAATCTCTAATCATGAAGAACAAATCAATGTCAATACGTGATTTGGCCAAAACAGCAGGAACGAGTGTCGGAATGATCCAGCGTATCAAGAGGCAAAACCACCTGAAGACCTACAAAAAGCAGAAAATCTCGAAACGAAGTGCAGAACAGAAGAAGCGAGCAGCAACAAGGGCCCGGAAATTGTATTTGCGTCTTTTGCAGCGTCCGGATGCATGCGTTTTGATGGACGATGAGACCTATGTAAAGGAGGACTCAAAAACCCTTCCAGGTCCACAATACTTTACTGCCGTCGTTGGGGAGGATGTGAGCGATGCGGACAGGTCGATTTAAGTGGAGAAATTCGGTCGAAAGGTACTGGTATGGCAAGCAATATGTTCCTATGGTTTGAAGTCAACCATTTTTTACACTACCGGAACTATAAATGCGGAAATCTATCGATCTGAGTGTCGCCAGAAGAGATTGTGGCCTTTATATAAGAAGCATAGTACACCTCCACTGTTTTGGCCGGATTTAGCGTCGGCTCACTATGCCAAAACCACTCTCAATTGGCTTGCGGAAAAGGGTATAAATTTTGTTGAGAAAAATATCAATCCACCAAATTGCCCTCAGCTTCGACCAATCGAACGTTACTGGGCAATCGTGAATAGGGTCTTCAAGAAGACTGGTAAGGCAGCTGGGAACATGCAGGAGTTTAAAAACATTTGGGCTTAAGCGTCCAAAAAATGCGATGCAACACTTGTCCGGAACTTGATGAAGAGCATTCGATCCAAAGTTCGAAAATTCGTGAAGGAATAACTTAAATTTCATCCGGTCTTCATTATGTTCAAGTTTAACCTCGTACAATAAAGGCTCAATTTTTTGTATGAATAAAATATCGGTTTTCAACATAATTTGAAAGAAAGTTTGTGGATAGCTTATTTTCGATACACTCCAGCCCAACACGGAAACAAATGAGCGTTCAAAAGAATAATGATTGGACACGAGGCGAGACATCACACGAATGAAGTCTCGACCCACATCCAATCCCCTGAACCAACATTTCTTAGACACCTTAGGAGTGATAGAGTGTAGCCATCGCCCCAAGTCTCCTTTACTCCATTTATACTGCCAGCTATCGAGTGATATCTGACGATAAATATAGAAAAATTCGTTGAAGGCGATTTGTCGGTCATAAATATCGCCTTCGATAGCGCCCACCCTTGCAAGCGAGTCCGCTTTCTCCATTGTCTGGAATCGAACAATGAGATGGGACCCAAACAAAGGTGATAGTAAAAGAACGTGAAGATAAAGCACTTAGAAGACCTCGTATTTTCATAAGAAAATAAGAGGTGTGCTTTACCGGCCTCAAGGAGCGAATAGCCTCTATAGAACTAAGACTATCCGTGAAAATGAAGTATTGATCCGGTGTAAAAGAGGCAATAGTTTCTAAAGAAAAATGAATTGCTGCCAATTCCGCGACAAAAACAGAACAAGGTGCTTGAAGTTTACGAGCGGCGCTATAATTTTCATTGTATACACCAAAGCCAGCGGAGTCCTCTATCAAAGACCCGTCAGTGAAAAACGTTTTGGTGGAATCAACTAGGCCAAACTTTGTAGCAAATATCACCGGAGCAATCATAGGACGATGATGCTCTGGGATTCCACGAAGCTCCTGTTTCATGGATAAATCAAAATGAACCGAATTTCCGAAGTTGGAGAAGCAAACACGATTGGGAATATTCAGCGAAGGGCTGACATCCTGTGTTATGTATAAATGGTACAAAGTCATGAAGCGGGTTTGAGGGTTCAACTCAAGGAGCTTCTCAAAATTTTCAATCACCTGGGGGTTCATAACTTCACACCTGGTGAGGAGCCGGAGAGATAATTCTGAAAACCGATCCGAGAGAGGCAACATGCCAGCCAGCACTTCAAGACTCATGGTATGAGTCGAGTGCATACAACCCAACGCGATACAAAGGCACACCGATACTGAATACGTTCCAGTTTTATGATGTGCGACCGAGCCGCTGACTGAAAACAAAAACTACCGTATTCTATAACCGACAAAATCGTTGTCCGGTACAACGTTAGAAGATCTTGCGGATGCGCTCCCCACCAGGTCCCGGTAATTGTGCAGAGAAAGTTTATCCTTTGTTGGCACTTTCGCTTCAGATACTCAATGTGGGATCTCCAGGTGCACTTTGAATCGAACCAGACCCCAAGATATTTAAATGACACAGAATGAGTTATCGGTGTACCCAAAATTTGAAGCTTCGGTTGTGCTGGGTTATGCTTCTTAGAAAAAACTACCAACTCAGTTTTCTCCGTAGAGAATTCGACACCTAGCTCGAGAGCCCATGTAGACAAGTTGTCTAAGGTATCCTGTAAGGGTCCTTGCAGATCGACCCCATTGGGTCCCGTGACAGACACTACACCGTCATCTGCAAGTTGTCTCAACGTACAATTCTCACTCAAACAACCGTCAATGTCTTTGACATAAAAAATTATACAAAGGGAGCTTAAACATGATCCCTGGGGGAGACCCATGTAGCTAAATCGAGAAGCTGTAGAGGTTCCATGAGAAAAGCTCATATGTTTCTCTGACAGCAAATTGTACAAAAAATTGTTCATTAATGGTGAGAAACCACAAGCGTGGAGTTTATCTGAGAGAACTTCAACAGATACTGAATCAAAAGCCCCCTTGATATCCAAGAAAACAGAAGCCATTTGCTCTTTTTTAGCAAAAGCTAACTGAATCTCTGTGGAAAGCAACGCGAGGCAGTCGTTCGTTCCCTTACCCCTACGAAAACCATATTGAGTATCTGAAAGCAGGTTATTTGTCTCAACCCATTTGTCCAGGCGGAAAAGGATCATTTTCTCCAACAACTTTCGAATACAAGATAACATCGCGATGGGTCGATAGGAGTTGTGGTCGGACGCGGGTTTACCAGGTCCCGTTGGGGACACTCACAGGGGGAGGGGGGGTGGTTTATTTCAATGGAATACAAGAATACGTTGAAATATCCAACTTGACGACCGATTTAAACCAACAGCAAGGATGCTGTTGAGGCCACTCACAAAAGTGCAATACATTAACACTACCTGGAATAACAAGAAAGATCCAATTGAAAGGGAGTTAAAGGCAACTAAACATAAAAAATCAACAATACAATACTATCAAATACAATGACACTGTGAGCCACGATAAAGCAATAATAAAGACTGTACTGCAAAACCAGACACCAATCAAACGGCACACGGCGCTACATGAATCAGACCAGCCCAGATTTATCAAAACGGTCACCTGCAAACTGAAAATGAAAAACACATTCAGCAGTGCAAAAAGCCTACCACAGATTTCGTTCCTGCATTCAAGGCACCAAACACTTCGAAACCACAACAGGAGAAGAAAGAATCAAAACGATAATTGAACATACAAGACAAAATAATTAAAGGTATATACAACCTACCAGGCAAAAATTACAAAATTATGTCCATGTTAATACACAAATAATGAAAACACAAGTAATGATAAAAATGGTAATAATGATGGTGAAGATGAATGGTAATGGTAATTAATACACAATGTCCTTCAAGACAATATATACAGTGATGGGATATTATAATATGAACTGAAAATTACACTTCTGCCGACTGCTGCTCTGCTGCAACTGTAGACAAACCATTATGAACCAGAAAATCTAGACAATATATGACAGCCATGAGAAAAAAAATGAACTTTAAATTTAAAATTGTTTGACAACACCTGATGACCTGGAAGACCTGAAATACATCATGCAAAACACAGTACATTCAAATCTCAATAACCTGAAACCAATCTATTTGCAACAATATTCTATCATATCACAAAAACAAAAACAATGTATTTTGCCTCCACTTCCCATAATGTCCCTCCATGCCACCAGGATGGATCCAAGGCAAGGAC
>JAHHFK020002964.1:0-27020 GCA_024533555.2 Aedes koreicus | reverse complement strand
TCAACGAAATAAACTTTCGATATTCATAAGATTGCATTATGATTATTTGCCATTAGAAATCAGTTTGAATTTCATAAATTTGCCTTTTGAAACATAATGATATATAATAAAAATATGGAGCAACCTGGATTCGAACCTTGAACCTTGAGGTTATAGATCCAGTGACTTGCCCACTAGTATATATCAACACTTGTATTTAAGAAAGCTTAAAAGCGTACAAGAACAACGTCGTGTGAAACAAAATCCATTCATAAGTCAGCCTTATGAAATTCCAAGGCATCGTTCATAAGTTGAACCTTATGAAATTCTTAAGTTTATTTGCCTGAGTGTTGATATATACTAGTGGGGAAGTCACTGGACCCATAGTATGCTAGACCCATCGTCACTGGACTTAGTATGCTTTCCCGAGGAAAACTGGGACTACGCCTAAAAGGAGTATACTCGGGAGTATATTACTTTTTCTCCATTTGCGTAAACTGAATAAACGTCAATATGTGCATGCTTTTTATTCCTTTTGAAAAGTATTAAATACATACTTTTTACTCATTTTGAAAAGTAAAATATGCATACTTTTTACCCCTTTTGAAAAGTAAATATGCATACTTTTAACTCCTTTTGAGAACATAAAAGATGTGTACTTTTTACGCATTTCGAAAAATCAATATTGATCGAGAATGGCTGAAAACGGCGTAATTCCGAAATTCAAATTATAAAGTGAAAAAGACATCAATAAATTAAACAGTCATGTTTATTAGTTGAAAAAAAAATACAAATACCTATCTAGCATTTTGTTACAGAGTTGATTAACATACGTTTTGGAACTATTTATTTTAACAACCTTATAGCAGCCACTGGATAGTCAAGAAGAAAGTGAATATATTTTTTTTTATCAGCACATCGGCTCCATGCTCGGTCCCAACCCTAATAAATTTCGTATGGTTATTTTCCTTAACAACCTATTTGGGGTTACATCTAAACCATTAAATAAATGGAGGATTTGTGATATCGTTCGTTTAAGGTAATTTTTGATCAGGGAAGCTAATTAACAGGGCATGGAAGACCTGTTTTGTTTCATACAGTGTTAAACATTTGTAATTACTGACGAAAGCAAATATTTAACTAACCTGTCAACTTCGAATATACTGCATATACTGCAACAGTGTAAAACAATTCCGGAACTTAAGCATGGTGCTAACAAAATAAATGCTTTTTTTTAATGGCGTCAGCATCAAGTCACGGGCAGAGTTAATTTGCTTTTTTCAGTGGTGCCTACTTTTTACGATTTTTTTTGTCACCGTTGACATAGTTATACCAATACTAAATAGGAATCAATTCAACTAAAATTTTGGTTTGAATATGGACCAAAAAAACTGATGAACTAATTCAACAAAACCTTCGAGTTGAAATAAAACATCATGCTTTATAGAATTGAACATCGTGTTTTATTGCTCAAAACAAAATGTTTTCTTCACGCAGGAAAAATACCGTCATAACAAACATATTCTAGGTAAATCCAAACATAAACTTAGTTTATTCTGGCCGCAAAAATAAACTTGCTTTATTTCAAAAATATTCTATGTTTAAAATCAAGCGACATCGATGTTTGAAATAAAAATCATGTTATGCTTATTTTAAGCAGATTAATTATAAGAACAAACGTACAAATTTTGGATTTTATTGGTTGCGTTCTAAATTTATTTTATTTGTTCTATGAATCATGGATATCTTAATTCTGGATTTGGCTTGAGTTCTAACATATTCCAGGTTCAACGCGTTTGCTCAGAGATCCACTACTGGAATCGAGCAAATAACCTACCAATAAATTTGACGATTGGCTCATGTTGCAAGCGTCGAAACTATAGGTCATATGAATAAAGTGGGTAAAAGCTTTTACTTTGCTCAAATGCGTACGTCAAACCATTTACTTGAGCATTTACTCACGTCGATATGACAAAAGCAAGAGTTTGAGTATTTACTTTTCGAACATCCAAATCCATATGAATAAAATGAAAAATCTGAGTAAATGCTCACAACATTTTGAGTCACCTGTACAGCATACTCAGTTGAAATCGAACTAACAGAATCGTGTGTTGCGTGGAAGGAACAACATAAAATGTACGTGGGAGATTTTGTAAATTTATCATTTTCAATGGTAGTTGACGTAAAACTGTTAATCAAAGTTTTGATCGTTCAGTGAAAGTTTATAAAACACGACAAGAAGAAGACGATGATAACTTCAAGCAACTCCCGGTTTTGTTTTTTTTTCTTTTTGAGAAAATGTAAACTTTGTAGCACAAACAGTTTTGGAAGATGGTTTTGAAACCCGAGGAGGAACATTATCAAATATACAATGGATGAAGTGTTTTTTAGTGATCTGGATTCCAAGTAACAAATAAATATTTTTGTGAAAAGGATTTATTTGCATTGTTTGATTTACACCACAACAATCACAACTTTGTTTAAATTTACATCACAACAGAAAAGCCAATCTGAAAAATGTTCCTAGAACTTACTAAGTTCATAGCTATTGTACTAACACAACGCCTTCCATCAACTGGAAAAACTTTCTTTCCAATTCATTCAGAACTTTCAGAATTTTTCTGTTTCCAGTATTTTTCTGCTTCGCTGACGGTGTTAGAGATTTTTCCTGCAGAGCTCAGCATCAGCAGCATTTTTTTTTGCCAGTAGATTCGCTGCCCGTTGGATTCTGATTTCCATTTGCATTATCCTCACCTGAAAAGAAAGAAAATAGCGTATAGTTAGCATAATTGTAATATTAGTAAATATTATAGACTTACTGTGATTCTCTTCATCCTCCAGATACTCCTCGTTGAAGGAATCGTCAGACATCTTCTCGTTTTGATGTAGGAGACATTTTTTTTTTGTTTACCGACAATGCTTTTTTGTACCTACGAAAAATAAGAAAAACAAAAATTAATATTTTGACAGAGCAAATGCTATGTTCGAAATTCGAACTTACTCCGAGTAAAGTACAACTTTATTCATACGAGTTTGAGCAAATGCTCAAACAGATTACTTTACTCAAACTGGTTTGCTTGTGAGTAATTACTCGTTTTTATTCATATGGCCTCCCCCCCCGAACCCCCCCCCCCCCCCCCCAATATATTTTTGAAACAATATCTTCTTTTTTATTCAAAAAAAATTTTTTTATTTAAAAACAAGATCTTTTTATATTCTACAAACTACTCTTTTTTTAATTTTCAACCATAATTTTTTTATTTAAAAAGGAAAAATTTTTTTCCGTTTTAACCCAACAAACCCCTTTTGTCCAAATAATAAACAAAAATAAAATAATGGACCACCCCCCGAATTTAACAATATCAAAATTATTTTCAAACTTTAACTTGACATCTCATTTCATTGAACCAATTTTTAATTTAAATGACAAATTTGTTTCCTTAAACCAATCAACCATTTCAAATAATAAACAATGATTAAAAAAAAAACCATTGAATTGAAATAAAACTTCATGCTTTATAGAATTGAACATCGTGTTTTATTGTTCAAAACAAAATGTTTTGGGGAGAGGCAGTCTTCCATCGGAAGTTGTGCTGTTGTTCCAGTTATCTGCAAAGAGAATAACTCGTGGATAATCTGTTTTACAAATTATAATTGATTATGTTTAAACTTAAATTAGAAAAGCCGAGGCAGAGGCAGCGATATGGCTGCTATGAAATGTGTGCTCACACAAATATGTTATTAAAACAATAAATTAACCATTTTCGTTTAAAACGAAGTTTAAAATAAATGCAATTGTTATAAATCAAACATTATTTAAACGAATATCACACAATGGTTATAACTTTAAATAATTTGATTGGTTTGATTTGAATTGAATTGATTTGGGACTTTTTTATGAATTGAAACAAATAGAGACCTTTTATTGAATAGCAACAAATCGTTTTGTTGATTCAAAACAGAGTGATTTCTTAGGGTGAAAAAATATTTTATTAAACAATAAATTAATCGATTGAGTTTAAAAATAAATGTGATTATTATAAATCAAATATTATTTCAATTAATATCACACAGCGGTGATTACTTTAAATAATTTTATTGATTTGATTTGAATAAAATTTTAAATTGATTTAGAACTTTTTTATGAATTGAAACAAAAAGAAACCTTGTATTGAATGCAAACAAAATATTTTGTTGATTCAAAACAGAGTGATTTATTTGCGTGTAGTGAATCAAAACAAAAAATAAAGATAAATACAACCTACACTACGTTATATAGAATATCTTGATATCAAATGCCATGCACATTATTTCCAGTGAAAACTAAATGTATAGGTGCTGATATCAAGATAGTCTATATCAGTATAAATAGTAGTATGAACAAGGGGGTGGCCCCCCAAAATATAACACCCCGTTCTCTAAAAAAAAAAAAACCTTTGTAATTTTATTTCGGGTTTGAACTGCAAAGAGAATGTAGATATTAATGCGGATGTTTTTTTTAAATTCAAAGTTTATTGAACATAACATAACATTGAAGTTTTCATTGGCAAGATTCAGGAAACAAAAGCAACGTAAGGTAAAAACCGACATGTCTAAATGTTCAACTAGCAACTTCGCCCGGCATGCTGGATGAAATTGATTTATAGATTCTCCACTCCATAATATCATACAAGTGCTTATTATCTCCGGGTTGACGGTTGCACCACTCTCGATACCAGTTATGAAACAGCACTCCATCAAAGGGTGGGTCATAGTTGGAGGAATCAGTCAAACCGATCAGATTAAACGCTTTGGCCAACATTGCGTAAATATCCTGAAATACAAAAGGCACTCGAAACGGTCGACTGTCGAGTTTTCGTGGGTAGAAAACCTTTAGCGGATCCTACTTGGAAAACGTTACGTCGTGCACTACTTGAAGAATCAAATCTGCTTCGAATAGTCGAAGGGTGTGCATTTCCAATAATTGGTACAGGGTCAGGATTTTGAAACATTTCGGGGTTGGGTTCCCGCCATGGGGGGCAAATCCTACCCACAAGATGCAACCCCCCAGGAAAGTTTCATTTTTCATTTTCATTTTCAAGCACAGAAGGGGGTCATCGGGCCAAGTCTCCAGCGATGAAAATCACTGTCCATACAGTACCAGGGTAGAAGTATAGATTTGGTATCACAGAATAATAACCACAGGGGTCAAGTGAATCCTGCTTAAGCTACCGGATAGTAAGTATAGACACTCAAGTAATAGACCGGCCAACGTGAATCTGGCACAGTTGATGTATCCAAAACAACTGTCAAATCGTATGGAAAATGTTCGAATTTTGGTATACATAGGCCACTTCATCTATTCTTATGTCTATAGTAAAGCTGTTGAAAATACGGGATAGTCAGAGTGAAGGAAATTCTCGTGAAAGATGGAAAACGGAACGAGAGATTGATGCAAAAAGTTAAGCAAGAGAGAGAGAGAGCGGCGTTTGATTGCTGAAACAAAAACGGAATAATAGTTTGGTGATTAATACATTATTGTAATTGATAAGTTCAAGTATGAATTAGTTCTCATCTGTTTCTTCTCCTATTGGTTGTTGTTGCACTGGTACCGCAAGTTATTGTCATCCAACTTGCTCTTCGATCTCAGCCACTTCTCAAGTGTCTGAAGAGATAAGTTCAATGATGCAGATCCAGCTTTCTTGTTGACTCCAGTATACCAAAAAAGAAACCGATATATAGTCATTAGAAAGTGATATTATCAAAACGAAATGGCTATTCAGTATGGTTCAACGAATGTAAAATGAAGGAACATCGGAATTAAGCATGTTTGGGGGAAACAACGAGATGATTAATTCAATTTTAAATGGATTTGTTAACCATGCGTTATTATATTTTCAACTTATCCAAATATTAGCATTGAACATGAGTCGATGTTGCAACTCAACCAACTTATGCAACATCGACTCATGTTCAATGCTAATATTAAAAATGTTCCGTCATGTCACATCTTCAAGTGACCATGAAACAAATCGGGAGCCATCCATTTTGTTCAGGCCCTTTTGAACTAGATGAGGTGAAATAAAGAGCCCAGTATTTTAGAATTAGGATCCAAATAACAATGACATGATGAATGTCATCACTTACTCCTACTTGACTTCCGCCTTGACCAACCTGGTGGAACGTCACCCAATTCATTACTAAATCAACGGGCAGTTCAAACCATAATCATGCGTTTTTTTTATCCCCATAGGATCGCAATGATCGGGGTGGGTTTTTGAAAATTTTCAAGTGATTATGCCGGAAGGATTAGTCTATGGTGACCAAATAAACACCGGGCTTTCGAAATCAGCTCACATAATCTTCTTGACAATTTTTGGGATTGAAAATCAGTCAGTGTACGCGTTTTGTTGTCCAGGTGTTCAGTCTGTCCAGTCCAGTCAGTCTGTCCAGGTGTCCAGTCTGTACTTGTCCGTGTCATTATTTTGTTAGTGATATTCTTGTCAGTATAATTTTTGGTATCTGCGCAATTTCATATAGTACAGGTCAAAAAGCACCAGGACACGACAGCATTAAGAACTATTTGCTAAAACGTCTTCCACGTAAAGGTAAAATTTTTCTTGCCAAAATTTTTTCTGCTTGCATCAAATTATGCTACTTTCCATCTGATTGGAAACACGCAATAGTCGTTGCCATCCCAAAGGCAAATAAAGATGCAACCATTCCTTCGAACTACCGACCAATCAGCCTGCTCCCAACAATCAGTAAACTTTTTGAACGTGTTATCTTAACGCGTATCGAAAGACATCTGGAAACCACTCGTATCATCCCGAATGAACAGTTCGGTTTCCAAAAAGGCCATTCTACTACGCATCAGATTGTTCGTCTAGTGAGGGAGGTAAGGCAGAACTTTCGACAAGGAAATTCGTCAGGACTAATACTCCTTGACGTCGAGAAGGCTTATGATTCTGTGTGGCATGATGCAATCCTGCACAAAATGTTCCAGGGCAACTTCCCAACCAGTATTCTGAAAATAGTACGCAGCTACCTGACGAATCGAACCTTTCAAGGGTCGGTGAACGGGTGCACGTCTGACAGGATGAATGTTCCTTTCGGAGTTCCTCAAGGTTCTGTGTTGAGCCCTACTCTGTACAACATCTTCGCTGCTGACCTCATCAAAGTGGACGGTGTCCACTACTATTGTTTTGCTGATGACACGGGATTCTTATGCTCATACCGGGATCCCAACATAGTAGTTGATAAACTTCAGCAGGCTCTAGACTCGATCAAGGACTACCAGGGCAAGTGGAAAGTGAAAGCAAATCCCTCCAAGTTCCAGGCAATTTTCTTTACGCGTAGACGAAGCCCTAGAAACTTGCCACAGCGTCAAGTATCCAGTGGGGGAGTGGACATTCCATGGCTGCAAAATGTAACATATCTTGGAGTGACCCTAGATACGAAACTCAACTTCGGCAATCACGTCAGCAGCTGTATCCGGAAGTGTGACAAACCATTTCCATCCTACGGACGATGTACATAATCTCTCCGGTGTCGAGAGAATTGACGATTGGTTTCTGAGGCTAATACCTAAAGCTTGTATTACACTGTTTGTCCAATAGCCAAATATTTGTCATAGGCAGATAGGCATCTGACAAACATCTATGATATCTGACAGCTGTCTAGCTGCCTATGCCAAATATTTGGCTATTGGACAAACAGTGTAATACAAGCTTAAGATCCGTATCAGTTGCTGGTCCTCAACAAATCCCCTCCTCCAAGAACTTGCCACATAACGACCACTGTGATATTAATGCTAAGCTTTTTCTTCCTCTATCTCCGTTTCTCATAAGCAAATTTTTGAAGGTTTTTTTTGTTTGTTAATTTTTCCTTCTTAGCCTAATAAGTTAATCGTTCTTACGCATACATGAAATCATTAATTAGTCTAATCAACTGTTGCAAGGTAAACCCAAATCTACAGTACGAAGATCAACTCACAAATTGTATTCGATAAATCTGAAATAAATTATTATTATTATTAATATAGTGCAGGTGTGACAATCTTGCAGCTATCTCCCTTATGCTACGCTCCCAAATGGAACAAACAGTATTTGACGCTAGATTCATCAGGAAAATAAACTGTTTTGTTGGACATGGATATTTGTGGGCGGTCTTTCAATATATAGTTATGATTGTATGTATGATGTGTATGTAGTTTTGGATATTTTAAATGATTTACTTACATGTTGTTATTACTTTTGATACTCGTATGCAAGTGCTTCGTCCACGTTGGTCTTTCTTGAGCGGTTACTTGATCCTGTTCCAACCAGAGGCCGAGATGCCTGACTATCCACGTTGCGTCGCCATGAGACTCGGATTTGCTTCCACTGTGACCCTACCAGGCTCCAAACCTAGCCTTCCTGATTCTTGTATTGTTTCTTTTTTTAGTTCTACAAGTATACAAAAATATTCGCTCCTCTGCCAAAAACAGCCAAATCAAACGTAAAATCTGTGTGGTGATGCTTTCCAGAAAGTTGCTGGCCCATAATTAAACTCAGTTATAATAAAAGAATTGAAATTAATAAACGATTCTTTGAATAGCAGCAATATAATTGAAATTATGCAAATTCTAGGTTGTATGAAAATAAGGAAAGGTGTCGAATTAAAAGTTAATATGCTACTACTAGTGGGTTCAAATGCACTTCTGGGCCACATCACCCTTGGAAACACTGGTTTGCATCTTTCCCGTTTGGGTAAAGATCCAGATAAGCCCTGGGACCTGGTAGTTATCAGGCTACCACAAGGTTTTTCCAATGCCCAGGGGATGCAATCCAGCAGAAAAGTTGCAGTTTTATGTTTTGTAGTTCGTTACATGTGACTGGTTCCTTCCATAGATGGTGGGTTGATGTGGCTTGGGAATATAGCGCGGTAGTTATGTTGTGCATATTTTGTGTCGTGTCGTAACTTTATCAGTACATTACATTTTTATTATCATCCTTCATCTGCCGTTGGTGAAGAATGATGCCACTCATACGAAGCATAAGGAAGAGCTTTAGTTGTGGGACTTGTTCTGAGTTTCTGAGCGCCGTCGGGTTGACAACGTCGTTACCAACAAGGGTAGCCATGAGGGGCATTTGAGACGGTTTCAATTTCAAAAATTTCGCCAACTCTACGCGGTTTCGTTCCACCGTGCTAAGTTGGTTAAAATAAAAATCGACTGTACTCCACTACCGCCACGTGCCTTCGTAAACAAGAAAATCCGTATCATCCGATAAGATTGCAAAGGCATTGCATTTGTTGGCGAAAATAACCATTTCCTGGTCGCACTCTTTAGAGACAGTCATACCATAGACTAACTCTAAGACCAGTAGGTCCCGAACAAATACGATTTTTTTCTTGGCTCAGTCAGTACTAGCACATCGGTCCCAAGCTCGGTCCCAAGCTTAATAATACGCCCCTAATAATGAACTCACACGAACACACTCTCAAATATTCTGTCAAAATAACACAGCAAATCAAAACAAAGGCGCAAATATGTATAGTAAGGTGCTGGCTTCAAGGTGTACTTCGGACCAAGGGGTTCTACAACAGTGAACCAATTTCAAATCACTAGTTGCATATTGATTGTTGGTCATACTGTCCATGATTCATCGCAGTACGCCTAAGAGTAGTACACTGATCGAAAAAACCTTTTGAAATGCATAAATTATGCTTTATGAAACATCACAAACGCGCACATTGTTTACTTCATAAGGGTACTATAACTTTCAAAAGGACTCGTATGGTACCGTTATCTATTCAAAATGATGTTAATACGTTTATCTTAACAGTTCCATAAAGCACTTTATGATTTTCGTAATCGTCACATGGTGGTAGCAAACACATAAGACAATCTTATAAAACAATATAAATGGCGCAACGAGGTGAAATCATCTTTTATCCTACACAAATTTATGCGAGATAGTACTATTCAAACAAATTATAAACTAAATTAAATATTTCAAATCATTTGGTGATATGGTGTAGCTACCACCTGATTTTTATCCCTACCGATTCATCGTGTTGGTTTGCACTTTTGAGGATAAAGTTCCTGATGGACGTCGTAATCTACAAAAACGCATGGCTTTCTCATATAAGGCAGGAAACTTTTCATCGTTTATAGAGAACAACTGCAATGGCAGCAGTGAACGGCGTAGTGGGTTAAACGTTGATTGATATGATTTTTACCAAACTTCCAGGTTTATAGAGAGGCACTTATTGATTTGCAAATAAATATGATCGTTTTTACATTCTCTCATTTGTTACGAGGTTAAGTAAGGCATAACCGTTGATAATATTAAATGTAGAAGCAAAATACTAAATAAAAAAAAAACATTACATTAGCTTACAAAATGCATGCGTTATGCATTTGGTTATAATAATCCATAACAATGTTTCATAAGGCTGTGTAATGAGAATTATACAACTATCGTATCTAAAACAATCTTCTAGATTGAGACAACACACAACACCTTTCATAAGGTTAAAGTATGAAATTCAAACCGATTCCTTGTGGCTAAATTTCATAAGGTTTTTGAATGAACTTCGTTAGGGTTTTTTCGTCAGTGTAACGTAAAGGAATGGGAGCTGATGGCACTTCATCAGCAACGACATATCCGCCCTTTCATCGACAGCTTCAAAAATCCGTCGTACTTAGCGTCTTTCCGTTTGCACCAAATATCGGGCACGAATCTTCGGTTTGGTCCATCTAAAAAAAAATCCAGTTTTACACCGAGACCTGTGAGGTCAGCAAAGAACTGATCCATGCGCCAAAAAATTTCATTGAATCCTCCACCACAAATGACCCCACGCCGATCCAAAGAGCAGAACGGGTAAACAAAACACATCAAGTCAACGACGATTACCGGAGACGGTGGGTTCGGAGTGGTGAATCTACTATAGTATTTTCTGCGGAATTTTAGGAAACGGAAAAAGTGTATTAGCGGAATGAAACATTTCAATGTGCTTACCTAATTTCATGGCGGATATCTATTGGAAAAGTCCCACGGGGTACTTTTTTATGTAAGAACGTATACATTGGATGAACACCCATTTTTGTCAATAATATTCATGATTCCACAAGGCTACGCTTTTGTTGGCATGCTATGTTCAGCATTTTTCCTCACGGAAATGTTACTCAATTTTCGTAAAAGTGGATCTATTCATAAATTGAGTAGATCCACTTTTTAACGAAAATTGAGTAACATGTTCGTGAGAGAAAAAGAGATAGTATACAATTGTAATAAAAAATTGGGTAAAATGAAACGGGCGTGCAGAATCTTTCACTCAACACTTTCGTTATTGATCCAGTTCCAAACTGGATCGGGTATCAAAATTGAATCTGCTTGTATTTTGACAAGTATCAGTTCATTTGTATGTGTTTGAAACCAACTTCAGGTATAGGTTCGCACTGACTTAAAGTTCAGTTTCGCACAGAGTTGGAAACAGTAACTGTAACAGTAACAGTAACAGAACTGTTCTATTCCAACCCCGATAATAAACAAATTTGCTATCGCACTTTTTCGAAACATTGGTTTGGCCGTCTAAAATAGACTTCACAAAGAAAAGAAAAACATTGGTGTTCAAAGCGTCAAGATCTTTTCTGTTGTGAATTTACTGATTGATCCAAAAAAGTTTCCTGTTTAGATTTAATAGTATATTGATTTATCAACCAAGCATAATGGCGACAATGATGGTGATTAGAAATGGAAGTTCATCTAGATCAATTTGTCGCTTGTGCTTTATGGAACGAGAGCAATCTCAACCGATCTTCGGGGATAACAGTCCGTCACTGAATGAATGGATATGCAGTCTAACATCATTGAAGGTTTGTAAGAATATGAATTATTGGGAAATGTTTTCGATTCAGTTTCATCCTTATTCGTTTGTTTATGATATAAAACATGTTTTATTTTCGATTGGATTTGCTCAATTAGATTTCTGCTGAATTGAATATTATTTCACCGTTTTCATCGGATCGTATTATTGTTTTGCTTTAGATCATTGACGCTCCAAACGCCCCAGCTTCGTTGTGTTTAGAATGCAAGACTACGCTTGAAGATTTCGAATCGTTCATTGAAATGTGTCGCACTAATGATTGTGTTTTTAATGAGATGTTTCTCCGAGCCAATCAGGAGCATGTTCCAACAGAACAGAACGATTTTTCTTCTACCTTGCCCGTCGATTCTGGAACTGCAATTGAGTACCAACAAGTTAAAGAAGAGATAATCGAAGAGACCGGGTCTGATACAAATGACACTATTCCACCTGAACAGAAATACACCAACGACAATGGAACAAGTGGTAAGAAAACGAAAAGCGGACGCTGTGAAATATGCAAAAGAGGATTTAATGATATTGATGAACATTTATTGATCCATAATACCACATATCAATGCAAATTATGCCCGAAAGCATTCGCCAAACTATCTTTATTCAGGTCACACATGTACCGACACAGATTGAAAAGAAAATTTATTTGCAAGGAATGCAATAAGGGCTTCAAATATCTCATCGATTTGACAAATCATTTGCGAATCCATTCTAAAGAAAAGCCATTCAAATGTAAATATTGTGGTAATGCGTACAGAGCTCAAACCAACTTGACTCGCCACCAAAAGATTCACAAAAAGGTAGAACATCAATGTGAGCATTGTGAATCTAGATTTACATCAATGGAAGGATTTGAGCGCCACAAACGTCTAGTTGTGCGAGACAAGTACTGGTGCAAGGTGTGTAATGAGAAATTTCCAACGTGCGATCATCTTATATACCACCGAAAAACAACGAGTCATTAGAAATCATTCCGACTTCTAATAACCTACATCGGATGGAAACAATCGAACTCATTAAGCAAGAACATTGTCATTGCTTATCGATGTCAGCATCAAAATAGTGAATCTAATAAAGAATATATCCTATAGGATCACTCCAATTTGTTCGTTAACAGTCCAAGTGTTAGGTGTAGAAGTCTACTACCAAAGAGGCATATTAGTTACATTGGATTCAAAGAAATAGGACTGTTCCCAAGAAACAATTTGGGGTTTCAAGATTTTGAAGACTACGCACTAGACTTGTGAGTGCTATAAAGGCAGTGTTACTTGAATTATGCCGTTATAAGTACATAGTATATATGTGCAGGTTTAAAGATTGATCGGATAATAGAGTTGCTCAATTGATGAAAAAAAAAAAAATAAACGAATAAAGTAACACACGATCCCAATTCAATTAATTTTGTTGTTGTTCGAACATTTTTCTGCACTTTGGTTCAGTTGAAAAAAAAACGGTAATTATACGTAGATTAGACAAAAAGTGTCAACTAGAATTGCAAAGGAACAAGAAGAAGTTAAAATTAAATCGCCTCCACGAAAGAAGAAGAGCCAAGAGTTTGTTTAAAAAATTGTTTATTTTTTGTGTAATCTTAGAAAAGGGACGTTCTCATCAGCCAGTTTATATTCTCACACGCTCGTTCTGGATTAATCTAGATTGAGTTCGAGATACTTACTTTCATAACTTATTCGTAAACGTCAATGCATATGTGATTGGAAATTATAACTTTGGGTAACAATTACTCATTTCGAAAAAACTACACAAGTCTCTGAATGTTGCGTTCTTGCATCTTTAACGTCAAATATTTAGTATTTTTCCGGTTAGTAACCAACCAAGTAACCACAAGCATTATATTATTGCACTTATTCAACCCAAAATCAACATCATTAATGCGGGATCGCAACAATTTAACAGTTGACAAGTAATGAAGGGTTAGATTAGTTTTAAGAATATAGTGATGCAATAATGCCACTTTAGCAATGTCTTATGCGTCTTATGGCATGACAAAAGATATGGCATTAGTTCGATCTTAGTGGGAACCTTTTCAGCTTTAATCCAACTTCAATGATGCACTAGATGTAATAAATATGCCCTATATATGCATGCTTTTGTAGCCTCGTGGTTACTTGGGCACATTTTATCATAACACTAATTCCATCAGCAACAGTAATGTAATATCACATTTTTTCAAAAACTTCCATGCGTTTCAGCATTACGTTTACATTAAGTGCATTACTATTTTGCTAAAAACAACCTAACATTATGTATGCATTAAGGGTGCATTATTACTTTAATGATTCATTCTGTATTAAGACTTCAAGCAATAAAGAAATATTTAAATATTGTATCAAGTACAACATTTGGCGACGAGGAAATTATCGAATTCATTTATCTCAAGATGGCAAAACCTGGAAGTGACGAATTTCAAGAACTCTACCAGCAAATCCTGCGGCAGAACAAGCAGATGGCGGAACAAAACGCTCGGATGATGCAGATGATGGAACGCTTCAGCATTCAAGAAAGCGGTTCCTCCAATCGATCATCGGGTAGCCCGGAGTTCATCATCGAATCTCTGGCTTCTAACATCCGGGAGTTCGTCTACGATCCAGATAACGGTCTCGTTTTCGACCGGTGGTACCGGAAGTATGAAGACCTCTTCCTCAATGACGGGGCAAAGTTGGACGATGCGGCAAAAGTGCGGTTGCTGTTGAGAAGCCTCAGCGTAATTGTGCACGACAAATACGTCAACTTCGTGCTCCCAAAGCACCCTCGTGAGTTTTCGTTCGAAGAAACGGTGAAAAAGCTGAAAGAGCTGTTCAGCGTGCGGATCTCCTTGTTCAGCAAGCAGTACCTGTGCTTCCAGCAGACCAAAAATGATGCAGACGATTTTTTGTCGTACGCTGGAACGGTGAACAGGTGCTGTGAAGACTTTGAGCTCAACAACATCACGGCGGATCAGTTCAAAAGCCTGATTTTCATCTGTGGGTTACGATCTTCAAAGGACGCTGACATCCGAACGAGACTCCTATCAAAGCTCGAGGCTAACGCGGAAGGTGAATGTACCCTAGAATCGCACATAACGGAGTGTCATCGCCTTCAAAACCTCAAGCACGATGCTGCCATGGTGGAACAAAAGAAACCGGTTAGCTCAATCTGTGCAGTTAAGCAAAACAAGCCTCCACCGGTCAAATCCGTTTCCAAGGAAATCAACAAGAAGAAGCTTGATGGTCCCAAAACACCATGTTGGCAGTGTGGCGCAATGCACTACATCCGCGACTGCACCTACACGAAGCATGTTTGTCGGGATCGCAAGGAAACCGGCCACAAAGAGGGTTATTGTGGCGGCGCAAAAGAAGAAGAAGAACGTCAACGGAATATTCTGCATCAACCATGTTAGCTGTTCTTCAAGACGGAAGTTCCTGACGGTGGACATCAACGGGTCTCAAGTTACCCTGCAGTTGGATACCGCGTCAGATATATCAATCATTTCGAAAAAGCAGTGGAGCAAGAATCTGGGGTCACCAACACTGGCTCCTACTACACGGAGTGCCAGGGTAGCATCGGGTAATCCTCTTCATCTACTTGGAGAACTGGTATGTACAGTCACACTCGGAGATGTCACACTCGGAGATGTCACCAAAATCGCAACTTTCTACGTGACCAACAGTTGCATCAACCTGTTCGGTCTGGACTGGATAGAGCTATTAGGACTATGGGACTCTCCGTTGTCTGCAATTTGTAACCAGATCCACGTTGCTGCTAGTCAAGACAATCAGACCCAACGGTACAAAGCTGCATTTCCAGAAGTGTTCAAGCCCGGCCTAGGACTCTGCAAGAAGATGAAGGCAAAACTCTTTCTCAAACCCGATGCCAGACCCGTTTTCAAGCCCAAGCGACCAGTTCCTTTCATGTCCATGGAGAAGATCGATACAGAGCTGGAGCGTCTTCAATCCCTAGGTATCATTACGCCAGTGGATTTTTCACAGTGGGCTGCTCCAATCGTCGCAGTAAAGAAACCAGGAGGAAAAATACGTATCTGTGCCGATTGCTCTACCGGACTGAATGCTGCTTTGGAGCCCAAGCATTATCCACTACCGGTTCCTGAAGACATATTCAGCAAATTAAATGGATGCCGGTATTTTAGTATCATTGACTTCAGTGATGCTTATCTTCAAGTGGAAGTTGACGACGACTCGAAGCAGATGCTCACAATCAACACTCATCGAGGTCTCTTCCGTTTCAACCGGCTCGCACCTGGGGTAAAATCTGCTCCCGGGGCTTTCCAGCAGCTGATGAACAGCATGATCGCCGGCCTCAAAGGAGTGGATTCATTCCTGGACGACATCTTGGTTTCCAGCAAAACCGAAAAGGAGCACCACGAGTACCTCAACGCTTTGTTTCAACGGCTTCAAGCTTACGGTTTCGTTCTACGGGAAGAAAAATGCAACATTCTTCAGCCGCAGATCAAGTATCTTGGACAATCCTTTAAGGCCAAAGGTCTCCGTCCTGACCCATCCAAAGTGGAAGCTATTGTCAAGATGCCACCTCCCAAAGATGTCACAACTCTACGTTCATTCCTTGGTGCAGTGAATTTCTACGGAAGATTTGTCCAGGAGATGCACTAGCTACGACGCCCACTCGACGCACTGCTCAAGAAAAATGCCAAATTTGTTTGGAATCAGGAGTGCCAGATATCGTTCCAGCGGTTCTAGGAGGTACTTCCATCGGATTTGATGTTGACGCATTATGATCCTGCATTAGACATCATCGTTGCTGCCGACGCATCGCAGTCCGGTATCGGGGCATGCCTTTTCCACAAGTTCACAGATGGTACACTCAAAGCCATCGCTCACGCATCCCGTTCTCTCACTCCCGCGGAGGCTAACTATGGACAGATCGACAAGGAAGGTGTTCGCCTTGACAAAATTCAATCGCATGCTGCTAGGACGCAGGTTTACTCTCCAAACGGATCATCAACCACTACTGTGGATCTTCGGACAGAAGAACGGAATTCCGGTTCGCACGGCCAACCGCCTTCAACGTTGGGCACTGACACTTCTGTGCTACAATTTTGGAATCGAGTACGTGTCCACTACGCAATTTGGTTATGCCGACGTACTATCTTGCCTTATCAACAGCTACGTTAAACCGGATGAGGATTTCATCATCGCCTCCATCGAACTGGAAGATGACGTCGAGGTTCCACTCCAAGAAGCCATTATCTCGCTACCTGTGACATTCAACTCGGTACGTGGCGCCACTCTCAAGTGCCCCGTTCTCCAACAAGTGATCCAGTATATTCAGCGTGGATGGCCTGCCAAACTCGACAGCATCGCAAACACTGCCGTACGCCCTTTCTTCGCTCATCGAGATGCATTGTCGGTAGTGAAGGGTTGCATCATGATGTCCAACCGTCTGGTGATTCCGGAAAATTTTCATCGGAGAATGCTCAAGCAACTCCATAGAGGACAACCTGGAATGGAGCGGATGAAAGCTGTTGCACGTAGCCACAAGTACTGGCCAAGAATTGACGAAAACATTCGTCAAGAGATGTGACAGTTGTGCCACACATTCCAAGTCACCACCCAAGGCTCCGTTGCATTCGTGGCCACTCACACAATCTCCCTGGGAACGAATTCACATCGACTTTGCTGGCCCACTCAACGGTCTATACTTCCTGGTAGTTGTGGACGCTTTCTCAAAGTGGCCAGAAATTCGAATCGTACGATCCCCGACTACAGCAGTAGTAATCGAGTTCCTGAATGAGCTATGTGCACGCTTTGGTATTCCCAACGTCATTGTCTCCGATAACGGCACCCAATTTACGTCAGAACAATTTGCGGCTTTGTGCAGTAAGAATGGTATTTAACACTTCCGAATCTCGCCGTATCATCCACAGTCTAATGGTCAGGCGAAAAGATTTGTGGACACTTTGAAGAGGTCGCTGCGCAAAATCAACGAGGGGGAAAACATCACGGAAGCGCTCCAGACTTTCCTCAAGGTATACAGGACTACCCCCAGTCGTGTTCTGAATGGCAAGAAACCTTCACAGCAGATGCTTGGCCAAAACATGAAGACAGTCCTGGATCTCCTCCACCACAATTAACCGAAGCCTGTACTCTTCAATCATCGCCAGGACGAGCAGTTCAATCGGAAACACTGCGCAACTCCTCGATTGTTGTATGATGGAAGAAAAATCCAAAACTGCACAATAGGGGCATTATTTTAATTTTATTTTTATTTTGCTGAAAATTTCTTTATTGAGTAGTTTTGGATTTTTCTTCCATCATACAAAAACCGCTTTTAATTAAAATTTCATTTGATTTTTTTAGAATAATTTGAAAATGTTCGTCCTATACTTTAACATGGGAGCTGTCAGATTTATCACCACTCAGTGTCTTCTTCTTTTTTTTAACCTGGATTCGTCCATATAGATTTAAGCTCTGGGCCAGTATTCTTTGCCGGTGTGGAATCGGTTATGATGACATTGATCACGCAATCTGGCAATGACGTAGCGGTATGATAATGACTCATTTATGATTGGTATACTTCTGCGTAAATAAAGCAACCATTCGAAACAACACGAAGTACTTAATTCATTGTACTCAACTGGCGAACTCACAGCCAGAGTACAATTTGTACATGAGCACACCGCGCCATTTCCTTTTCATATGCCTCTATCCAAACCCCATGTGTCAGTTTTGAACGAGGTTTTAAATGTCCTAACCTTGGCCAGGGTTAGAAGGGAGCCGCGTCGCAGGTATCGCGTTCCAACAGAGCAGTTTCCCTTCCTTCGGAAAACCACCACCACGGCATAATTATTTGGTGGAAATAGTTGGAAATCAACTCAACTGGGAGAGTGAATTGTCGTCCGTGAAGCCAGCGTCGCAGGGACGACGTAACAAGAGTGAGAGTGAGTAGCAGTCAGTAAAGCAGATATGTACAAACCGTAAGTAAACTGATCAAATGTACGCATACATGCGTCGAAAAATGAATAAAGTGCAATTCTAACAATAGATAGCAAGATAAGTCAGGTAGAGAGAGGAGGAGGAGAGTGAATAAACAGAATAAAAGAAAGTTGAACAAGAAACCGAGTAAAACATGAGATCAAATTTTTTTAGTTTTCAATTCCGTAAAAATAAGTGTTTGTATAATTAATATTGAATATTTCTTGTTTAGTTGATAGTTAGAGATTTCTGTATCATTGTTGTTGTTGTTTTCATATTTAGGTGACCTCCAGCCTGGTTTGTCACGCCAGGGAGACGACCTGAACCCTACATAATGATTCAGGTTATTTTGGTTATTGCATATTCGTAATCTGTATTGTAAAGAGATCCAAAATCCACAATTATATCAACCTTGGTGCACTGGAACTATTTTAATAAATGCGATTACATTACAAAATAAATGTCATTGCCCTTGGATGGGGGTTAATGTGGGAATGAAATGGCACATTTTCAATTTGGAGTCAGTTAATGAATGGAAGTGTTGCGAATTTAAACCACAATGTTTAGCTTAAATCTGCGCTAGAGGAAAAAGAGAACGGTGACATAATGCAAGAACAAGAATAATTCGACAAATATTTTTCACTAGGGCCTAACTGACAAACGTAAGCAATGGCCTTTTCCGCGGATTTCTCGTCATTGAAAACTCACCTATGCAATCCACTACTTTCATTTCGAGGTGGAACACGCGCAAAACAGTCTCTCTTTCATTTGTTTTAGTGTCCCTTTTTTTCTCACGGAAAAATTACTCAATTTTCGTAAAAAGTGGAGCAACTCAATTTATGAGTTGTTCTACTTTTCACGAAAATTGACTAATTTTTCCGAGAGATAAAAAAGAGACAGCGATACAAATGAAAGAGAGACTGTTTTGAGCGTGAAGAATTCACCCACAGCCATTCTCGCTTGAATCTCAGCGTGTGTAAAATTTCATAACTGTCAATTTATAAAAGAAATTTCCAAAAAACAATAAGCTACTACACGCAAAAAAAACCGCAGTAGAAACTACCATTTCGAGGGTTTAATTGAGCGCAAACACCAACAATTTTCAGCTGACTATAAATGCGTTTGATTTTACCATGCCTGCGATTAGATCGACCATAGTGCGGTTGATATCAATATGAGGTCTGTCAAATATACCACAAATGTTGAAGGTTTTACCATAAACGTAGTAAATTTGACTGAAATTTCATGGTAGTTTTAAAGATAGGCATTGTCGGGTAAAATGGTAGTTTTTACTACAAGATTTTTTTCTTTGTATCAACTATCAAATCTGTCAGTTTTGTTGCCGCTATGTGGTATCTCATTGCACTTCAGTACATCGTGTCAATATCGAGTACCGTGTGGCGAACATACTCGCCACATCGTGGGCACCTCGACTTTAGTGAATTACGCGGCGTTAGTGAACGAGCGATTGCTAACGCTAGCGCATGCAAGCGATTTGAAAATTTACACAAAGTTATCGATTAATTTTGTTCTTGCTTAAACCTCTGTAGGGTGACGTAAATTTGACAGAAAACCTATGGGAAAACTGTCAAATCCACGCAAACGCATTCGCAACGTATCAACTGTAGGCGAGCCATGTCTGTGGTTTATACCTATCCGATAGAATAGGAGGCTTACATGGGTAGCCTTTGTGCCACGAGAAATTTACGTAAGAAGCCATTGTTTACGTATGTCAGTTACCCTAATAAATTTCTTATGGTTATTTTGCTTAACGACCTATTAGGATTAACATCCAAACCATATACGGTTTAGTTCAACCATTCGAGTTATTGTTCGTTTAAAGTAAATTTTTATTAGGGTAGGCCCTAATGAAAAATCGTTGTCGGGTTTTATTTCTGTTCTTCTGCCAAAGCATACCCAAGTAACCACAAGCATTATATTATTGCACTTAATCAACCCAATATCAACATCGGTAATGCGGGATCGCATCAATTCAACAGTTGTCAAGTAATGAAGCGTTAGATTAGCTTAAGAATGTAGTGATGCATTACCAATGCAATAATGCTACTTTAGCAATGTCTTATGGCATTACAAAAGATATAGCATTAGTTAGATCTTAGTGGGGCCCTTTTCAGCTTTAATCCAACTTCAATGATGCACTAGACGTAATACATATGCCCTATATATGCATGCTATTACAGCCTCGTGGTTACTTGGGTAGGCAAGAATTATCATGACAACCCTGATAAAAAATTACCTTAAACGAACGATATTACAAATCCTCCAACCATTTATTTAATGGTTTGGATGATACCTCAAATAGGTCGTTAAGAAAAATAACCATACGAAATTTACTAGGGAAGGTCGGTATCGTGTTCGAAAAAAACTTCTTTTTCTATCCCAAACCCATGTTAAATTCCGTTTACTGAAACGGCAAAGTAAAGAATCTACAAGAAATTTCTGCAGCAGTATCCACCTGAAAAGAACGAAAAATGAAATTAGAATTTCTAAGGTTATCACTCAAACTAATGGGAGCTGTCACTTTTACTTTCGGAAAAATATCCCGCTCGATTATTCCGTAAGTGAAGGTGCCGTTTCGCTCCATGCAGATCAATTGTCAAAATTCCGCTTGGTAATATTGAACAAAATTCCGTAACCCCTCTACTTTTTAAGTCGATACTGGCTTTACAGGAGTAAATTTCTTAAGACCAGATCTAGTATATAAAGCCAACCTTTACTCGAATAACTTACTTTTTGCGTCAGTCACTAATCGTCTATTGATCCGTTAACATCATCCAAATACCTTCCAACTCGGTACTTCCATCAAGACAACCGAGCGTAGGTCTCCGCTTTCGGGAGAACACCTTTGGTCCTGATCGAGGACTTCTCCTGATGCCAAAGTGACTCTATTTTTACCTCATGGAATGTGCAACCCTCTCTAGAAGCATATACTCTCACTGTAGTAGAGTTACTAGCCTAGAGTTATCAACGGTCTTGAGGAAATTGAGTACGAATACTAGGTCAAACAGTCTATTAGTCAGTTAGAGTTTTCATCGGTAACATTCCCTGATAAAAAATTGCCTTAAACGAGCGATATCGCAAATCCTCCAACCATTTCTTTAATGGTTTGGATGATACCCCAAATAGGTCGTTAAGAAAAATAATCATACGAAATTTATTAGGGTTACACTCCCGTTTCATTTTAGTCAATTTTTGATTACAATTGTATACTATCTCTTTTTCTCTCACGGAAATGTTACTCAAGTTTCGTTAAAAAGTGGATCTACTCAATTTATGAGTAGATCCACTTTTTACAAAGTCGAGTAACATTTCCGTGAGAGAAAAAGAGATAGTATACAATTGTAATCAAAAATTGAGTAAAATGAAACGGGAGTGTATGTTCCGCCGGACGCCTGGAACCTTCGCGACAGGGTGCAAGTTAATTCGACATGCACCAACACCAGCCACTAGATTTATGGCCAACAATGAGGTTGACAAAAATATGGTAAATACGTTTGTATACAAGAATCAACTTTCTCTCAGATGATGCATGGAATCCAACATTTATTTTCATACTAAACAACCCAGTTAAACAGATTTATCTCGTCAGATTCCTTGAGTATAGACCATGGGCTGCAATAAACTGTTTCGTCCTTTTAAAATGTTGATTAAGCTTTTATTTGACTCATTCCGACGCGTCGCTTTCATTTTTGTCGACTCGTTGGCAGCTGTTGGCACTCATGCACCCTCGCGAAGAAAGTGTAGAAAGCAGAAAATGCATCACAGCAGAAGCCGGCGAACCACTCACAAATACTAACATTATCAAAACAACCGTGCTTGTTCGTGCGTTCCAATTGCCATCGTCGGATCGGTCGCTCGTTCGCGTGGGAGTTGATGATCAAAATAGAACATTAGAAAAATTTCGTCGTCATCCAACATGGCACCACCGGGCGGTAAAAACAAAAATGTTTCTTCTGCCGGCAAACGTGGCAGCACCAGTAAACAGTCCAACCGGGTATCTTTGTGGTCCCATTTGCAGCGACAGTATTTGAATGTGGCATTTGTGAAATCGCTTGTGTTCGATCCGGCCCGGCTGCCGCTTGTTTCGTGGTTCATCCTCGCTGCTGAACTGGTGCTTAACGTTTTCGTCGTACGCAATGTTCCGTACACGGAAATTGATTGGAAGGCTTACATGCAGGAATGCGAAGGTTTCTTGAATGGAACGACCAACTACGCCAAGCTTCGAGGTAAGTGCGGGTCGTTTAGAACCATTTTCTTTCTGGGTCAGTCAAGAGTGTTTTTTTTTATCTAAAAATAGATTTTTCCCTTAGGTGACACCGGTCCGCTGGTTTATCCGGCTGGATTCGTTTATATTTACAGTGCGCTGTACTTCATAACATCTCACGGTCAGAATATACGGTTGGCTCAGTACATCTTTGTAATCATTTACTTGATGCAAATGGGTCTGGTTCTGCGGATGTACAGTAAAAGCCGAAAACTGCCACCATACGTGCTGGTACTTACGACATTCACATCTTATCGAATTCATTCGATTTACGTCCTGAGACTGTTCAACGATCCGATAGCGATTTTATTCTTGTACTTAGCTTTGAATGCCTACATAGACAACCGATGGACACTGGGAAGCGTCTTCCTGAGCTTAGGCGTTTCGGTAAAAATGAACATCCTTCTATTTGCACCGGCCATCTTGCTGCTGTTCGTCACCAACTTAGGATACGTTAAAACGTTAATTCAGCTGACTATTTGTGGAGTGATCCAATTGCTGCTTGGAGCTCCATTCCTGATGACCTATCCGTGGGCATATTTGAAGGGTAGCTTCGATCTTGGGCGAATTTTCGAACACAAGTGGACTGTGAATTATCGCTTTTTGGAGAGGGACATCTTTGAAAATAAGGTCTTCCATTTGTGTCTGCTGGCTTTGCATGCATTGTTGCTGCTGGCATTCGCCTCTCCATGTTACAAGTACTTCCAAAACTACTGCCGACTGAGGCACCTGGAAGCTATGCTGGCACCGCAAATTGCAGCAAAGAATCTTGAGGCTGCTCAGGAGAAGAAGAAAAAGAAGGAGAAGGCCAAGCCGCAAAAGAAAAAGGACGATGAAAAGCTATCTAAAGAACAGGAACAGTTCTTGAAATCATTCGAAAAAGGCATCCAAAAGATGTCCGGAAAGGAGGCTATGATTCCTGCTGTTGTCAACGGTTCTCCCGAACCACCAGTGGAAGCACAACAACCAAGCAAATACTCCATTCATTTTGATCGTGCCACCCAGTTGGCCTTGCTTCCGATTTTCCTATCCAACTTCATCGGAATTGTGTGCGCCCGCAGTCTTCACTACCAGTTCTACGTGTGGTATTTCCACAGTCTGCCCTACCTGACCTGGTTTACTGAGTACAGCACCAGCCTCAAGTTTCTTCTACTATTGCTGTTGGAGTTCTGCTGGAATACCTACCCCAGCACCGTGGTAAGTAGCCTCCTGTTGCACACCTGTCACATTATTCTGTTGGTGGGAATCGGGCGGAAAATGTTCCGTAAAATCCCGGAACTGTCACAAATAGCCAAAGCGACGGACTGAGATTGGGCCACGGTTTGAGTTTCTCTGACGAAGTTACTATCGAGGTGCCAAAAAAGTAAATGGAACGAAACTGCATTTTTGTACGATGTGCCTTTTTCCTTGTGTGAATCCCGAGGAGCGGGTGATTGAATCGAATAAAAGTTTTGTTTTTTCGTTTATTGGATAGAATGGTTTAGTGTTTAGAGTAGTGTTTGAATATTCATTTATTTTATGCGTGTATAAAGTCAGAGCTTTAAATTGTTTGATGTCAATGAGGATAGTTTTAAAATGTCAGAACTAAAAAGAAATCCTAATGTTGTTTCTTCATCTGAAATCACTAAGTCGTTTCTGAGATATGCGAAGTGCATTAAACTTTAGTACAAAGATTTGATGAACCGTACTGTTACCAAAGTTAGATTTTTATCAAGCCGAAATAGCTCAGTTGGGAGAGCGTTAGACTGAAGATCTAAATGTCCCCGGTTCAATCCCGGGTTTCGGCAACCTGTTTTTTTTTATATTCATGATTGACGTCATAACTGAGTTTCTGATGAGTTACTCTTTGGATCATTCTATAACGGATGCGGGCAATACGAGAACCGAATAGCTGATTTTTTGTTGTTTTGAACATCTGCAGATTAATTGTAATACTGTACAATAAGAATGTGTAGTTTCCAATGATTCCAAAATAATCAAATGTTTCAAAATTTCTTCTTTACTAACCTTGAGGATTGACTAGGGTAGTACACAGTTTTCTCGAGACTGGTTTGTATTTTCACAAGACTAAAAAAAAAACGAAAACAAATCTATAGAGTAACATTTTTTTTCTTTACATCAACAACTGTATCTGCTCATTAGTAGCACATTCGGGATCTAACTCTATCAATCCCGCTCTTAATTCATCTAAAATAACCTTTCTACGTACTATCAGCTGATCTGACAGGAGCTTTAGCTCTTTACTATCCAACACAACTTTACGACGCTTCATAATATCTCCTACTGCTTTCCTCAACAGCAAATCTACCTTGTGAATTACGGATTGCTCCACGGGTTGCTTCTCAGCTTTCGCTTCCAACGGACTTTCGGGATTGTTGCCACCGTTCAAGATCTCCTGTTCAATGCGTTCGAAATCCAGGGTATTTCCCAATAATTCTAATGTGTTTTTTTCCCACTTGTAGAACATGCTAGGCCTCTCCAATTTAATCCACATTCGTGAAATGGTTTGCTCGGAAATGGGATTAATTCTACCGGCATTTCTTGCCTTCGCCTCTGCGAGTGGAACGTCCAAAAATGCCTGCAGATACCCCGTACCATGCTTGCGAGCTAGAGTCAACACTTCGTAGCGCATACTTCTGTAGTACATGTTATCGTCTAGTAAAATTGCGTAAACTTGTCTACCGGTAGTTGCCCCTAGATCTATTGAAATATTCGTATTAAACTGCTTTATCAAATCTTCATTCACCTGATCGACACAAGATTGGTCGTTAAATTTGATTCCTTCGATAAGGTTTCCCACATATTTAAGGAGTTGTCTTCTCATTTCCTTGAAGCTGCCGTTCTCCAAATAAAAATCATCATCTATTTTTATAAGCCTGTCGTAACAGATATGTATCAACCTAACAGGTGAACGCTTTTCTAATAAATACGCCTGAAAACCCCCGCAAAATGTTGTCTTTCCAGCACCTGGAACGCCTATCAATACGATCAAACAAATTTTATTCATCGTCACTAAGAAGTATTCGACCTAACTCTAAGAAAATAGCCTGAATCCAAACACCACCCAGTTCGCAGCTGTCGTTTCCAACTTCCCACTGTCCGTGGCAGCGGATGATTCGTTTGCACTGGCCGTTATCGTCGCGCTGGTATCTACGGGCGCAGCTACGTCTGCCACTTGACTTTGTTCTTGTCTGTTTCTGTGCCTCCTGCAGTTTAGCCTGTTGGGCCTCAAATTCTACCATCCTCCGTTGGTTGAGGTCGCTTTGCACGCCAACCGTACACCTGCACCAGTCGTTGGTTAACGTTGGAGAACTTTCCGACGTAGTTGACCGTACAGCGGAGTTCGTCGCTACTTAAATCCCGTCCGAAATAGTTGTCGACACAGGACTTGAAGCACAACTCCGTCACTTGGTTGTAAAGTGTGAGGAAGTCTTTCAGCTGGATGCCGGGATTAAAAGATGTTTATTTTTACGGGAGGCGTTACTACCGTTATTAGTGCTATAACCGAAAATATCAACAGGGAAGCTGCTAAGTTGGCGGATTGCTTGACACACGACTGCTCCTATAATGCAAACGGAGATATGTCAAAGCCGTAGACATTACAAAGGGTGATGACATTCAACATTGTGGTGGTGTGGATTATGCTAATTGATAATTATTATTAAAAACTACGATATAAACTTAAGTACTATACTTAAAACTAAATAGTCTAACAGGTTAAAAGTTTAAGTAAGTTTTCTAGGCAAAAATTTAAAATAGTTTCAATGAATACTAACCAAAGTTCATTTACAGGTTAGGAGTAATTAAAACAGCATTTGCTACATTAAAATTCCCTTACAAATACGAAACTGTAAGTTAACTAAAACCCTTATGTTTGACTTAAGACTAAGACCATAAAAAATACTTAAAATAGTTACAATAGTTTGAACACGAGACGGTAACAAGGACGTAGAAGTCATAACCTA
>JAHHFK020002963.1:0-126323 GCA_024533555.2 Aedes koreicus | reverse complement strand
TATAACATGTTGTCTCCACTGTAGACAATATGGGCTCAGGCTGGTTGACTGTGAGTATGAGCATTAGCATAATTTACCATCCAAGGTTGCTACTCCGTTATTGCTAGATGTTTGAGACTTTACATCTTCTGTGGCATTGAAGGTAGCTTTGAAAGGGCAGGCAAGCTTTCTAAACAAAGTTCAAATGCACAGTTTATTGGCCAAGAACCATTCCGCGGTATATCATACTGTGCCATGAAATGGGAATAAAAATCTTGGAAGAGGAAAGGGTGATGACCAACTGGTCTGGTCATCACAAAGTGTGTTCAATCGAAGAGGTTTATAGTTCGAAACATCACAATCAGTAAAAAGCACTTGGAGCTCAATAAAGATTCCTTTGTACCTATAACCGGACACTGTACGAGTAGACATCATTTGAAAAACATTGGCCAGATTTAGAATGATATCTGTCGTTTCGGTAACATGGAACGTGAAACTTCGGAACATCTGCTCTGCAGTTGTAGCTTTATACAAGTGTAGATTTGATTTTCTTTACAGTGGCTAAATGCTCTTGATATGTTGCCAGACTGGGAGAAGACGCGTCTCAGGCTGTTCACTTGACAAATGGTGATCAACCTATAAGATGCAAATAGTAACCAGGGGTATACCACAAAAGTTCAACTCAGTGGACGCAGTCGTTATACGCCCAAAAAAACCAAATGTTTAAAGTTGTTTAGTGTATGTATTTATTTCAGCTTACATACGTCGGTTTAATTTTAGGACGAGTTTGAGTAGAATGCTCGACATTTGCGATTGATGCCCTCCATCAGAGCCTGTACAGTCGTTTTCAATACGTTTATCTCAGTTTTTTCTTCACTTCCTCAGCATTTCCTTTTCTTTTTTCGCCTCTTCCTTGGTTTTACGAAGTTCCAAGAGATTTTGATCGGACGGAATTCAGGACAGTTTGGTGAGTTCATGTCTGTCGGTACAAAATCCACATAATTTGCCGCACACCACTCATGCACGCTTTTGGAGTTGTGATATAAAGCCAGATCGGGTAAAAATAACGTTTTTTGATCGTTCCGTCTCAAAAATGGCAAAAGCCGTTTTTTGAAGCACTCAATTTAGTAAATATCACCATTAATGGTGCATTTAGACCGTGAATATGCCACAAGCGAGATTCTAAGCGAATTTCAACAGCTGCGGTTATCCACAGCAGCAAACGTGTCCATAGTTTTTATTTTGCACGTTGTACAGGAAGAACACAAGCATAACAAATCACTATCGAGTGTAATACGACGATGACCGCACTTGGTTTTCATCCCGCTTCTGATTGTGGTCCACTGTCATTCGTTCCTGGAACCTTCTGAGTGCCCTTGAGAAGCTCGAATGATGTATATTCATTCAGTTTTGAAAAATTCGCAATAATTATCGACTCACACTTTAAAAACTTTGAAATTTTCAATTAGTTACACTGAAATTATTTGGTCTCAAGTTATTTCTTTCTCTTGGACAGAAAACACTGATGTTGAATTTATTTTCTGAACTCTAACAAACAAATAAACAACATTTTTGTAAAATATCCGATATTTAATGATTCACCAAATAATCTCTAAGGACACTACACACTTCCATGCGTTATTCAAAGTAGATAGAATAATAATTTATTAGTTGAAATGACAACGATTCAAAAGTCAACTTTTTCGCAATTTTTATCCACCTCAGAGATCACAATACAAAATAAATGCAAAACTTTCTCCTGAACATAGAAACATCAATTCAGGTGATGATAATTTTTTCCTAGAGAGTACACATATAAATTCAATATTTATTTTCGTAAATAAAACTGTATTTTCTCGAAAAGGACACACCAATTTTGAAAATCAACAATATCACACAGAATCCATGATTTTAAATTTATTTTTCCATTTGCGAGTAATCACCATTAGAGGAGTTTAGTGCTGTGAAAATATAATTGAGGTATACCTTTATATAGATTGCCTTTAGTCTGTACTTATTTTCTAGTATTATAATTGCATACACAATCACCTATTGCAAAAATAGAAGCAATAATCGAAAAAAAAACGAGATCTTTTACACCTGATATCATGGTGATTTATAATAACGCATAAGACCCGATTAAGACCAATTTATACCAACAGTAAAGATGCTGTTGGAGTCACTCGCGAAGTGTGATAGTGGCTTACTTGATCCTAGGTGGTATGGTGTAGTATGAATCAATTTCTTTTCCTAGTTCGCTTATGAGCGAGGCTCAATTGCGTTAGCTTTACGGAGCCGATATTTCTTTGTTTTAAGAATATAATGAATCACTTAATTCTACGTTTAGTAGGAGTTAGACCTTTTAATCGCGGTTTTTCCAAGGTTTAAACGGGTGACATTTTTTTAGGATGGATTAGAAAAAAGAACAAGGAGAAAGAATTCTGAAGTATCATCAGAGAGCTGTTGCCAGAACAAGGACTTTGTGCAATATAGGCAGGGCTCTCTTTTTGTAATCGACTGGTGGGATGACCATTGGACGACGGTATGGATCATAATAAATTACCTAATTAATTATGATCCACACCGCAGGCCCACCCCACCTGTGGCACCATCATGTTTTACCGGAAAGTAGCTATTTAATCTCTGCTCACTCAATCACTCATCCCACCTAAACTATATATATATATATATATATATATATATATATATATATATATATATATATATATATATATATATATATATATATATATATATATATATATATATATATATATATATATATATATATATATATATATATATATATATATATATATATATATATATATATATATATATATATATATATATATATATATATATATATATATATATATATATATATATATATATATATATATATATATATATATATATATATATATATATATATATATATATATATATATATATATATATATATATATATATATATATATATATATATATATATATATATATATATATATATATATATATATATATATATATATATATATATATATATATATATATATATATATATATATATATATATATATATATATATATATATATATATATATATATATATATATATATATATATATATATATATATATATATATATATATATATATATATATATATATATATATATATATATATATATATATATATATATATATATATATATATATATATATATATATATATATATATATATATAATATATATATATATATATATATATATATATATATATATATAAATGAATTTCTGTCTGTCTGTCTGTCTGAACCTTATAGAATCGAAAACTACTGAACCGATCGGCGTAAATTTTGTATGCAGCAAATTTTGGAGCCGGGGAAGGTTCTTATGATAGTTTAAGACCCCTCCCATCTCTGGAAGGGGCTCCCATACAAATGAAGCACAAATGTCTGCATGACTCGAGAACTAATCAAGCAAAGGAAACCAAATTTACTATGTGAGAGTTGGAGGCAAGAAATGTTTCTTTGGTAGTTTGAGACCCCTCCCATCTCTATAAGGGGGGCTCCCATACAAATGAAGCACAAATTTCTGCATGACTCGAGAAGTAATCAAGCAACTGAAACCAAATTTGGTATGTGGTTTTGGGGGAAGGATTTTTTTCTATGGTATTTCGAGACTTGAGAACTATCCAGGCAACTAAAACACAAAATGTGTATTTCGTTGGGAAATCAGCATGTTCTGATAAAAGTTTGAACCCCATTTTAGTCAAGAATGGGGGGTGATTGAGTTATTCTCAGTGCTACATATGCACAAGAAGTTAATCGAAGGTTATGCAAGAAAAATTTACGTTCAAACTGACAGGATACGGCGTAGTTTGAAGATAAATGTTTTGCCAATGAAATGCTTATACACAGAAAGAAAAACCATGGTATAAAGTAAAGATCTGAGGGTATAATTAACACCTACGTTTAAATTTGGAGAAATTACACAAATTAGCAAACGAAAATATTTGAACAAACCTTATTTCTAAAAAAAAAAAACATTAAAGCGCAAGTTCTATTGTATTATTATTCATTTAGTTGCAAGCGTAGCAAAGCACGCACTGGGTTCAGCTAGTAATAGATAAACTGGAAAAATAGATAACGCAGCATGCCCGATAACAAAAAAGTGCGCAACAAAGCATCGATACCATCATTCGTAACCGATGGTCGAACTATGTGCGTTATCAGTGAGCATAAAGTTTATTTTTATTAGTCTTGCCTACCCGTGTATTTCAAATTAGTATTGATTTAGTAATGTGTAACAAATTCAACATTCATATCCGGCCACTCTGCCACAGTACATCATATTTATTGAAACTGTTAAATAATCTTAAGCATACTCGTCAGTTTCTCGCAACAGTTATGGGTCTTCAGGCAGAATGACATTAGGTCGAATACAATTAAGCAAAACGCCATTATACCGAAGGCCACTGTAGGAATGCGTAATTAGGCCGAAAGTCATTTGACCGAATTTTAAAAAGCTGTAGATTGAACTTTTTTTTCCGATGTTAGGGACATTGATCACTGCGACCAGATTTGATCTATAATGATGCTTCATGTCATCTTTGCTTCATGCCTGGTCATATGATTATAAACTACTATGTAAGCGGCCATTATCGATTATTGGCATTTTATCAACTTCGAATGATAATCCGTATGAAGTGAAACACTTTGTTGGAAGGGTAGGTCGTGAGGTTCTAAAATACTTTTGTCAAGAAATCTGCGCCTTTTATTAAAGCTACAGCTACATAATGAATGTTCCGAACTTTCACTCTCTAGATTACAAAAACTACATTTGTCATCATGAAGATAAGTTTTAAGTAGTACTTACTAGGACAATGCCCTGTAACTAATCCTGTGCAAGTACATACGTCTTTTTCGGAGAGATTGAGTAACTTTTGTGTGATTAAAACAGGTGGCTTTATGAAATGTTTCGATTGTCGAGCTCTGGAGCAGTGGCATGATCTAAGGTTTATTATGAAATCTTTAATATTTCACGATGCTTATGAGTTTTAATGGGAGACTATTCGTTTCTTGATTTTGTCTTGAACTGCCATAGAAACATTTCTTGCCTCAAAAAAACCTCCACCTGCTAAACTTGGTTTCATATGCTTGATTAGTTCTCGAGTTGTGCAGAAATTTGTGATTCATTTGTATGAGTGTCTCCTTTTTAGAAAAAGGACTGGTTTCAAGTCACCTTAGAAACATTGATTGCTTTCAAAAACCTCCACATGCCAAATTTGGTTCCATTTGCTTGATTTGTTCTCGAGTTATGCAGAAATTCGTGTTTCATTTGTAAGGAAGACCCCTCTTCCAGAAGGTGGAGGGGTCTCAAACCACAATAGAAAAATTTCTTGCCTTCAAAAACCTCCACTTGCCAAATTTGGTTCCAGTAACTTGATAAGTGTGGTAGATGTAATAGTTCAATGATTACCATGGAAAATAAAAATAATAATAATAGTATTTGAATGGTCAAAAATAAATGAAAATTGTTATATATATTTTATTTGAGTGATTCGCCATGAACGTAGTAATAACTCTTAAGAAGGTTATTCACGTAGCAGCGTGTTCAAACAAAATCGTAGTAGGTGCATGTGCATGATCGATTCAGTTATTTGACGGATTTCGCAGAGCACAGTTGTGCTGGCGCGAGTGCAGAATGTCGCGAAGAATGAAGTCGAAGCCTCCAAGTCCTCGACCAGGTCACGAAGAATGAAGTCGAAGCCTCAAAGGCCTCGACCAGGTCACGACAATAAGGTCTCGAGTTATTCAGATATTTGTGTTTCATTTGTATATGAGCCCTCCTTTCAGAAAGGGGAGGGGCCTCGAGTCACATTAGAAACATTTCTTGCCTTCAAAAACCTCTACCTGCAAAATGTGGTTCCATTTACTTGATTAGTTCTCGAGTTATGCAGAAATTTTTATTGCATTTGTATGGGACGATGTTCGGAAAAAGATATTATCGAAATTTGCAAAGAAGATCCTGATATGCCAGGCGATTTACGAATGAGGTGAAATAAGCGCTCCCTTCATTACTTCCGGAACAATCAATGGTGCGTTTTTTTTTTTTTTCGGAAGGTCGCCTTAAGAAGCGTCTCTTGCCATTTATAAGGAAGCACAAAGGATAAACTTTGTTTTGGCCTGAACTAGTATCCTGCCACTACGCACGAAACGTGTTGGAGTGGTACCGAGCCAACGGAGTCAAAAGGCATGAACACACCAAATTCACCGGAACTTTGCCCCATTGAAAAATTCTGGGAAATTATGAACAGGAAACTTTGCAAACATCCCAAAACAATTAAAACAGAGCTGGAAATGATTTTTTTTTGCTAAAAGTAAAAAACAAATTGCAGGACACTTAACTTTTCCAATACCGATTTTCAGAAATGGTAAATCAATTCTGCAAACGCATAGCACCGCCAAAGGGAATATTCCTTCTGCCTGATGATGTTATTGTTTTCCGTGATTAATTTACCATTTTAGAGAAATTAAAGGGCTAAGTATCGCGTATATATAACTGAGGTATACACGTGCTTAGCGTATGGACGCTAAATCATTAAAAAAAATCTTTTATTTTAATAATGTGCTTTTCCAATTCAAATTATGTTCATATTTTGTAGTATTATTTTATTGTAATTGTATTGCAGTTCTTCCGGTTGGTTTTCCGATAAGCCCGAAGGCTCAATAATCGTTGAAGTCTTAGCTCTTTGAAGTATTAGCTCTTTGAGCAATGCTCTCAGTTATTTTTCATTTTCTTTTCTTTTCTTCTTATTATCGCCAACAACCATATTGTCAGTACTCTCGTAAATCACACCAAAACAATAATTAACAAATCAAAAACATATAATATCAATAGTTCCCCTTGAGATCAATATATTGATTCGTGAAAGAATCTTTCAGCTCTTGCAACTTAAAGAAACAAGATCAAATCATCTCCGTCAACGTCTTAATTTCAGCACTAACTCTTCTCCAAGAAAGCTACATCAATGAAAAACGCAAGAGGAAGTATAACTTTGTTAACAGTTTTGTCTTGTTCACCCTACCACTTGAGCTGTATGGCTAAATGTACATATAACCCGTTCAACACCGCCTGCTAAGCATACTTCCTCTTCTTCCTACATATGGGCGCCGGCCTGAGGGAATTGATATGTTTGCTGTGATAATAAAATGTTGGGGAATTTATTTATAATGTTGCTCCTGTTTCTCGTCGGTCGAATTTAACACATTGCCGATGACTTTGAACACGACAAACTTGATAGACGGCTCGCAGGCACAGGGCCTTGGGTACGCGCCATCAGCGAACGCGCGAAAATGATAACGACGGTGATGAAATCATAAAATAATTGCCATAAATAATAATCTTTTCAAAGCTGCTTCCTTTTCACTCGCAAGAGGAAACACGACACAACAACCGGCACGCTATAAACGCACAGCACAATAATGTCGCTCGTTGAGCCGATGATGATGATGACGATGCCACGCGCTGTTGAAGCGTGAAATTAATTAATGATCTGTTTACTGATTCTTCTTTTCCGTTGTTTCTCTTACTCTTTCTCGGTATTCCTTCTTCATCTTCATGGATTTCACGGGATTTGTTCCGCTTGCCATGACCCGTTGTATCGGAACATGCGCTACTGCAGTGAAAGATATGAACGAACTCGATCAAGAGGACATGGGCGACGACACGATGGGCAGCGACATCGATGACCACGCCAGTGAGACTGACTCGAAAAAGGATGGCACCAGCAGTCGGTCTGGTGACGGAAAATCCCAGGGGAATAGTTCCAAACCCAGGAGGTAAGATTGCTTGATTGATTTCGTTTACTTTTCACAACCATTTAATCGAGTCATGTAGACTGGAACTGAAGCAAGCGGATAAATTGGCTTACATTGGTTGCAGAAGTTTTATAATAATAGTGATGTCCTCTATGATTTGGATATTTTGTAGCTTAAAGTCTAATAAAAACAGCGCAAAATAGCCATGATCAAAGTGTTCTACAGTATAAGTGCAGAAGCCAACGTCCTAAAAATCAACTGTTTCCGTACTAGACATTTTCTAGTACATGAATCAATAATTCGCTGTTTTTGATGCTCTGCTGAAAAGTTTAACAACAAAGATTATGGAAGCGCATTGCATAAATATCCCAAATAACACAGTGGCCAAAACTCAGGCCCGTAAGTTGTACGACGAAGTTCTGACGAAGCTTGATGAATGTCTTTTGATAGATGATGAAACATATGCTAAAGTAGATGTCAAACAAATCCCGGGTCTCACGTTCTACAAGGATCCTGCTCGCGGAAAGGTTCCAGGCAGATTCAAGTTTATTTTTGCGGATTAGTTTGCAAACAAAAATCATTATTTGGCAAGGTATCTTTTCCCGTGGCAAGAAAACCATAGTTTTTGTAACGGATAAAACAAAGAACTCAGATGTGTACAAAAGGGAGTGCCTCAACAATCAGATTTTATCCTGTTTTGTCTGTTTGATCGCAGTTGCTTGAGGAGCCCGTAGTAAGCATGACTTCCACTGACGCCTCCGGATCTCATGACTATTATCATTGTCCGCAGTAAAAAGTGAGCCCAGATAGAAAAACTCGCTAACTACCTCGAATCCATCTCTATCGATCGTTACACTGCTGCCTAGCCGGGCCCTGTCTTTCTCGGTTCCGCATGCCAGCATTTAATGCGTTATAGACGTATTTATCTTCAACCCAATCTTAACTGCTTTGCGCTTTATTTCTCTGCCACCGCCTCAAATGCCCTGCCGACAGTGGTCCGTTATAGACCATCCTTCGATGAAGTCGGCCTGATAACTTCCCACAAATCTACCTGCTAGTGGCGACAGTCGCTGGAAGATCATTTGGAATAGCATTTTATAGGCGGAATTAAGGACAGTGATTGCCTTGTCCGTCAGCTATTTTGTATCCTAAATCCTGGCTATTCGTCGATACAGGCAATTGGCCAACTTGTCCAACTTAATAAGTTCTGCTCCGATACCATTCCTTCCAACCGATTTGTTTCTCTTAAGCTGCTTGATGGCATTCTTAACTTCACATATCATCGTGAATGGCACATATCCGTCAGTTGCTACATCGCCGACGGCGGCGATTACCCACAATCGTCACGACAGTACTTTCAACTAAGCAAACTCCATCCTTTTTAGTGTATGCCTATTTTAGTGTATAGTGTGTAAATAGAGTTGACAAAACCTGATGCATTTGTTTAAAGGGAACATAATAATACTGCTCAACCTGGAAATATTCAACTGTAAGATACTAATCTTACCAATCAGGCCAAGGCCGTGGTGGCCTCTGCTGTACACAGAAGTTGTCTTCGTTCTATTTGGTTCATGGCTACACTTCGCCAGCCTCGCAGTCTGCGAAGGGTCCGAAGGTCGCCTTCTACTTGATCGATCCACCTTGCTCGTTGTGCATCTCTTCTTCTTGTGCCCGTCGAATTGTAATCGAGAATCCTTTTAACTGGGCTGTCGTCCGACACTCTTACGACATGCCCAGCACACCGTTTGGACTGATTTTAGCGGTGTGAACGATTGGAGGTTCTCCCAGCAACTGATGCAATTCGTGGTTCATTCGCCTCCTCCACGTTCCGTCTTCCATCTGCTACGATATCAACGTCGTCGGCGAAGTTGGACAGACTTCTTGAAGATCGTACCACTCGTGTCTATCCCAGCTCTTCGAATCACACCCTCCAATGCAATGTTAAATAGCAAAAAACGACAATCTATCACCTTGCCGTAACCCTCTCCGAGGTTTGAAGGGAGTCGAGAGTGGCCTTGATATTTGGACGACACACATCACTCGAACCATCGATTCATTCTGGAAATCCATGTGCGTGCATGTTCTAATAGCTGATCTCGATCGATTGTTCAACTGTAGGATGTGGATTGTATACCGAATATAAAAACTTGGAACCCGAAATCACAACTTTTTCTGTGAGGTTAGGTTTTACTGGAATCAACTATGTACATCGATCTAAGGTCTCTTATCTAATCTGTAGAAAAATACTATATTGCAACATTTGTACAGGTCATACATACATACTTGTTTAAAAATAAAACAGATTTCATTCAGCTGTAAATGAATTGTGCAAGTCTAAAACAATGCAAAATTATTCATGCCATAATATAGTTCAACACATCAAAATCAACTACCAAATTCTCCTCTATCCTTCCACAGGGCACGAACTGCATTCACCTACGAGCAACTAGTTTCCTTAGAGAACAAATTCAAAACAACCCGATATCTATCGGTATGCGAGAGACTGAATTTAGCATTAAGTTTGAGCCTTACAGAGACACAGGTAATTTCTGAAATTTTAATTTTTTTTATCTGACTTGTCCTTTTCAATTTGTATGTAATCAACAGGTAAAAATCTGGTTTCAAAATCGTCGCACTAAGTGGAAAAAGCAAAATCCTGGCTTAGATGTAAACAGTCCGACGGTTCCTCCTCCAAATGGTGGGTCATTTGGTCCAGGATCGTATGCCAGTAGCCTTCTTTACCCACATGCTGTGCCGTATCCACCATATGGGCCGTACTTCCATCCCCTCAGTGGCCACCACCTCGGTCACTCGCATTCATAAAACGATGTGATGAGTCAAAGATCAGTCAACTGTTGCAATTATTATGATTTTTACCACCGTTTTAGGCAAAAGATTTAATCTCATTCAATGTTCGGGTTGTGCAAAGTGTATAAAAGATTAGAAGAAGCCCTTCATTTTCTCCCTAATCAAAACTTCAAAATAATAATTATATCAAGTGCTTCAATGCAATGTACAGAACCATAGCTTAGGTATAGATATAACGATAGAAAGAGCAACTTTTAGTCAATTTAAGAAGGTAATGTAAAAAGTGTATAAAATACAAATCGATATCAGAACATAAAATTTTCAACTGAACTTCGAAAATAAACAATTGAAAAATCATAAACCGAATTTGAAACTTTTCTTTACACATATCACAGCTTATCCATTCCAATATTGCGTTCAGTGCTTTCTATTTTCTTAAGCTGTGCAAATAGAGGGTTCGAAACAAACAAGTGTAAATAATGAAAACGTCGAATATCGTGAAAAAAGTGTATGACGAATCCACGGTCATACATTTTGAATGCAGGTACAACGGCTGAAGATTCTGGTCAAAGAGATCTTTCCGGCGAGGCGGAACGTGCGGAAGCATACCAACCCTCCCAACGTTCCCCAGCTCCACCCAATCGAGAAGTTCTGGGCCAATTTGAAGAGGAGAGTATATTCAAATAATTCCGTGGCCAAAACGACGGATGGTTTAATAAAAAAGATGACCTACAAGCTTCTTTTTTTTCAGCAATGGCCAAAGTTCCGACTAACTGCCTCAAGGCGGCGTGACAGGGAGTAGAAGTATTTTTAGAAGTTTTTATATTTATTAATGAACAAAATGCAATTCGGTTTGCTAAAATATCTTTTTTCTGTTCTTTTTTACCATCCATCCGATAATAGTCGCTTTTTTAATGCGATCATTAACATACTTTTGCGTAGAATCGGAGTGGAACATTTCAATTCAAAAGTAAAATACTCAATTCACTTACTTTAGGATTCCAGCACTGAAGTGCCAAGATGAGTAAAAAGAACTTAATTCTAGGTACTTTTTGCTTACCGTGGGACCACAAGCATAGAAACGAGCTTTTAAAAATGAAATATAAGCTACCACCGTTGGGAAAAAAGTACGTATTTTCGTCAAACTAAACAGTAACCGTGTTTCATCTGTCCCACACTGCTCTATCCACACTGATTGATTGTATTGCTAAAAAAAAAACAACGAGGGATGAAATTATAACTGTTATATAATTATAAATGCTACGAGTAAAACTATAAGTGAATGTTGGATTTGAACATTCAAAGTGTTCTTTCATTCAAAAAAATCAGATTCATATTTAAAGCAGCTGCGTTACAAAACTTGTAAATATTAGAAATTTTGAACATTGCAACCCATTGTTGTAAATATTTCCAATCGGTTGCTGCAAAAATTTCGGAAAACTAACGAGAAATGACTGAGATATTAACATTAAACAACAGACCACGACGAACTAATTTTATCTTATAGTTTACAAACATGTGAATGTTTGGAAGAGTTTGAATTATGAAAATGACTTCAGCGTTTTCTTTCAAAGAGAATTCAGTAGCTTGTGATCAAATTGCATGAGCGGAACCAATTGAAAAATTCATAGTATGTCAGTGTGTGAAACTTTTCCGATCGTTCCTAATTCAGTCAATTGACGATTTCATATAGGAATATTTTGTTCACAAAACGAATCGCCTTAAATCGTTCTTATGACCAATCCGTCTATGACCAAATCGTCTTAAATTCGCTCTTTTGACCAATTGTTCAATCTTGTTGTTGGAAGGAGATTCTTTTTATCCCTGTGGAAACGTATAAGTGATGTTGCCTATCGATCCACCCAACCTGTTTTAGCCTTCATACAATATTATTAGGATAATCAGTGGTTATTGAAGCTTGATCAAATCTAACAGAGAAGAAAATGCTGTCGGACTTAGTTTCCGTGCTATAATGGGTGGTAGTACATATCATACATACATCATACAAATGAATCGTCTTAAATAATTAGTTTTATATGTTCTAGCCACACAATTTTGTTATTTTCTACCTATCCCAAGATTTCAAAGACTATAGTGATAATTTTAAATAGTGTAGTATGTTCTCTTATTTTACTCGACTGATAGATAACACCCGAATTCACGGTATGCACTATTTTTATCAAAGATCAGCAACCTAGCGAGTAGAATTGAAATGCAATTTTCTGGCAAACAGACAATTTACCACTATCGACTGAATGCCTCAAACAATCTAGAATACGCTATTTTCAAGAACATGCAATAGTAGTTCAGATGCAGTCATGAAAATGTGAGTCAAACACACTCTTTACTTGTACAATTGAAATGATTGACCTAAAAAGGATGGCGGGCAAGCTACGAGTTAGAAATCTATATCTCTTTCCGGTTTTCTTGGGCAACCTCGTCGCTGTAAATGGCTAACTGCAAGATACGTCGGATGATTCTGGTATTCTAGTGATCATGGATGGTGTTTTCTATCCTTGAGCATTGCATTGGCCAGAGATTTAATCACAGTGCAATTTCTAGCAAGCAATGGTTCTCTGGCCTTGCTTTGTATTTCATGCCACAATCCGGCGAGCCATGGTGTCTAAGAGGAGAAGTCGGTCAAACCATCAGCTGAGAGCGAATGTCTTACACTGAAACCCTACTAGCGATGAGTAGCATAGTCTGGAAACAAGAGGGTCACGCGAATGCAGCAGGAAGCAAAATTCATAAAAGTGCACAGGCTCGGTCATAAAATCAATCACTATCGCAGTAATAAACGTTGTATGAAACTAATTGAAATGAAAGGAAGTAGACAATTTTCTATTATTTGCTATCTAATAGACAAATCCAAATTTTCAAAATTAAGTCATTTTTAAGCACATAATTGAACCACTGATACTAAAATAACGTAATTCGAATTTTATAGCAAAAAAATGTGAAAATTTACGATCCAGCGGTATATGAATGAAGTAGTTCTGTTCAGTCAAGCTTGCTCACTTGCGTCGCGCGGTTCACTTAGTCGAGGTGCGCACTGATGTGGCAAAATTGCGGCATCTGCTAGCATGCCAAAATATCATGCCAATGTTTGGCACACGCCGCCCGATATTGACACGATGTTTTGATGTGCAATGAGATGCCACATGGCATCATATCAATGGGCTAATCGCTGCAACAAAACTGACAGTTTAACTGAAGTAATTGTTCTAAACCGTCCCAGAAAGCAAGGGCACACAATAAGTTCATTAAAAAACGTGTTCTTATTTTTATTCACGTCAACTTTTATGCTTACATATGGTTTCTCAACATTGTTTATCAACAGTTCATGAAAGATTTTAGATGAATTTTTCATGTATAAGCTGTAACGTTCTTCATAAGGTTCTGCACACATTGAATAGCAACGATTTTAGACGCTCTTGTCCAATCTCTTTGGGACTTTTCCATTCCATCAGCTGGATGAACATGTTTACAAAGGTACCTCTTCACCAGAGCCCAAAATCCTTCGATGGGCCTGAAATGATGAAAAATTTGTGAGGACTTTTTCATGTATAAGCTCTAACGTTCTTCATGGGCTTCAAATGGTGAGTTGACAACTTCGAAAGAGGGTGCAAACGAGCTCTGGTTCCTCACAAGTTCCTACCTCACGCCTCCACGAGTCATATGATCACAAAATACTGCCAGCTGAAACATGGAGACGCTAGTTGGCGTAGCCAGGGCAATGTTGTCATTTTGACAAGAGCGAAGTGAGGGGGTGCAACCTGTAAATCATATCATATAATTTTCCATTCTCATATCAATTAGTGATTTCAGCAGGCTTTGGAATCATTATTGCATTCCAAAACCATTTATCTCAGGAGTCTGGAGCAACATGACATGGATAAAAGGCTGACTTTGTTTTTCAGCATTTCAGCATAACATTTACTTTGAATTTGCACTTCTGAACATTAACTACTTTATTCTTAAAAGACTGGCATGCGCTTATAGGCAGTATAGGATTATATTTTAATATTGTGTTTAGTGGTATTATGTTTAGATAAGCCATTTATTTCAGAAACCATCACACTGAGCTCTTCGATCGCTCCAATTTCTATTATAGAAATGTACCTAGAACAGTATAAAGACATGTTTTAACAACATGTCTGCATAAAATAATATCTATAATTGTAATTATAGTTTTGATATTTGGAATGATATTTTCTGTTTTTCAGCTTTTCTAGGACTATTAATCAAACGACACACCGGATATTAAAACATATCTAATTATATTTTTCAGTAACAATCCAGTGGATGTCAGATATGTTTTGTACATACGCATATTATGTTCTCGTGTTGACTTACTGAGGCCGCGTTTTACAAGGTCAACTAATTTAATTGTCTCTTAAAATGCCATGTACAGCATTACCTGCTGAGGATTGTCCTGCAGACATAGGTAATCCTTGCACTGATGGTGGGTTCTTATTACATCACATCACATCAAAATAGTTTACATAAACCTAAATTTTCCATCAGGTGGGCTCTGCAAACCTTTATAGGTGTTTATCCCCGTAAATCAGCGTCTAAAGCTTAAAAAGGAGGTTTGAAATCATCGATTTTCGACAACCCGGTTTTGGTCCAAACAATTTTACTTAAATCTCAATTTTCCATCAGATGGGCTCTGGAAACCTTTAAATGCGTTTATCTCCGTAAATAAGCGTCTAATCGCTTAAGGGCTGCAAAATGGTGAGTAGACATCTGGGTTGGAGCGTGCGTCCCCGCAACATAGCTATGGTCCTCACAAGTTCCTACCTCATGCTTCCTCGGGTCAAGAGATGACAAAGACCGCCAGCTAAGGGTTGCTTTCTTAGCTGGTAGTGCAGCCTGGGCACTGTTGTCCTTCTGACTTCAGCTAGATTGAGGAGGTGCGTGCTGAGCGTCTGTCCACAAAGGAGGCTCAAACAGCGTCTGTCCTGGCATCCAGCGGTTGAGTAAGAAACGCTGTATCGCGTCAACTATACATGAGGTGGCAGCCGCACCAAGGCGATGTAGGCAGCGTGACCCCGGTAAAGTAGCATGCTGAATTTTACCCTACCACGAAAAATGGAAGTATTCCTTATACGGTATATAATTTCAGATCATCCATAGTGTTTGAAATCGCCGATTTCACGATCAAAACTAAATTACTTCTAAAATATTGGTTTTAGAGTTTTTATTTATTCTAAAAAGTTTTCAGATATCATAAGGCGCACATTGTGATATTAAAAATTTGGTGATTAATCTTCCTAGAAGTGAGATAAAAAACTTACTTTTCCAACAAATGTAGATAGAGACTTGATGTCTTCAGCAAAGTTGTAGAAAATGTTGATACAAACAACATTGCTGAAGACATAAAAGCTCTATGTATAAAGGTTATTGAAATATAAAATATTAATTATTCAATACCTCTAAAAACCAGTTTTTTAACATAACTTTTTTAGATAATTTTTTACGTATTTGTGATCTTCAACAAAGTTGTTTGAGACAATGAAATACACATTTTTGTCGAAGCAAGCAAGGCTCTATCTTAAAAAACATATTCACTATTATCAATTTTCTTGAAATTTTTGGTCAACTTTCACCATAAATTACTTCTTTCGGTGCAAAATTGTGCAACTGATTCACATGGCAGATTAAAGTTCTAACTTTTCACTATCGTTGGATGGGTGCAACATGTTTGGGCAAAAGTAGGCTGGGGTGGTTACATATTGATCAAATATCCATGATTATCAAATCTGGCTAATGAAAAATTACAAAATAAATCAATTTTTCAATGTTGTATCCTTCTACAATTCTATATACGGTTACAAAATACTATTTTGTTTCATAAAACAACACGTCGCTGTTTTAAAATAATAATAATAATAATAATAATAATAATAATAATAATAATAATAATAATAATAATAATAATAATAATAATAATAATAATAATAATAATAATAATAATAATAATAATAATAATAATAATAATAATAATAATAATAATAATAATAATAATAATAATAATAATAATAATAATAATAATAATAATAATAATAATAATAATAATAATAATAATAATAATAATAACAATAATAAAAATGATAACAGTGATGGGGCTAATTTTTTAATGAAACTAATATTATGAATAACGCAGAGGCAGATAACTAATTATATTTTTAAGCTATTTCAAACAAAGTTTTATTCTGATTTGTATCTGAAATACAGTAAAAACATCAATAGAGTCTTAATTTTTATTTTCCTTATAACATTTTATTCGTTGTCATCTGATGTATCTATGTATGGGTCTATAGTTATGGACAATTTTTTGGTCCCGATCGGCCAACTCTCTGAAGAGGCTCAGGAGGCTAAAAACAAGGAATGGAAGAGGTAAATTTCTATTTAACTGAACAACAAAAAATCTATACCTATACATATAATAATTTGCCATTTTCAGATTTCGAGAACATCACACGCGAAAGTTCTCTAGACAAAGTGCGAATTTGGACCTGTTACACTGGTTGCTCTTATCATCGGATCCAATGGTAACTGAAGCTCGTGCATGGCCGAAAAATGCTATTAATCCTCTATCGGCAGATGCCATATCCCTACTAGCTGATTCAGATACAACTTCAGATACATCAGATGACAACGAATAAAATGTTATAAGGAAAATAAAAATTAAGACTCTATTGATGTTTTTACTGTATTTCAGATACAAATCAGAATAAAACTTTGTTTGAAATAGCTTAAAAATATAATTAGTTATCTGCCTCTGCGTTATTCATAATATTAGTTTCATTAAAAAATTAGCCCCATCACTGTTATCATTTTTATTATTGTTATTTTTATTATTATTATTATTATTATTATTATTATTATTATTATTATTATTATTATTATTATTATTATTATTATTATTATTATTATTATTATTATTATTATTATTATTATTATTATTATTATTATTATTATTATTATTATTATTATTATTATTATTATTATTATTATTATTATTATTATTATTATTATTTATTTTTTTTTTTTTTTTTTTAAACAGCGACGTGTTGTTTTATGAAACAAAATAGTATTTTGTAACCGTATATAGAATTGTAGAAGGATACAACATTGAAAAATTGATTTATTTTGTAATTTTTCATTAGCCAGATTTGATAATCATGGATAATTGATCAATATGTAACCACCCCAGCCTACTTTTGCCCAAACATGTTGCACCCATCCAACGATAGTGAAAAGTTAGAACTTTAATCTGCCATGTGAATCAGTTGCACAATTTTGCACCGAAAGAAGTAATTTATGGTGAAAGTTGACCAAAAATTTCAAGAAAATTGATAATAGTGAATATGTTTTTTAAGATAGAGCCTTGCTTGCTTCGACAAAAATGTGTATTTCATTGTCTCAAACAACTTTGTTGAAGATCACAAATACGTAAAAAATTATCTAAAAAAGTTATGTTAAAAAACTGGTTTTTAGAGGTATTGAATAATTAATATTTTATATTTCAATAACCTTTATACATAGAGCTTTTATGTCTTCAGCAATGTTGTTTGTATCAACATTTTCTACAACTTTGCTGAAGACATCAAGTCTCTATCTACATTTGTTGGAAAAGTAAGTTTTTTATCTCACTTCTAGGAAGATTAATCACCAAATTTTTAATATCACAATGTGCGCCTTATGATATCTGAAAACTTTTTAGAATAAATAAAAACTCTAAAACCAATATTTTAGAAGTAATTTAGTTTTGATCGTGAAATCGGCGATTTCAAACACTGTGCTCTATGGGACGAATTTCAGGCCAATATGGGGGACACATGTACAGGTACAATTGTCTCGTTTTCCTATTTCTGCCAGTCCTTTATCAACTTAGTGTAATGACACGAAGCAAGGTCGGCCCAGAATATTACAGGATTGTCATGTTGACGAATTAACGGTAACTGGTAGTTTTTCAAGCATTGACTGACGTAAATATCTGCATTAATTGCTCCATTTACGATATACGGCTCCGTAAATTTACCGCAAGAGCAAATTCCCTGCCCGACAATCGCATTTTTGCCCATTTTTTTAACTGAGGTGTCTGCCTTGCCAACATCATCTTCTTCATAAATCGTGTAATAATTCGGTCCAACTTTGAATACGTTTATTCTATGAGAAGTTGAACAGCACGCGCAAAAGCTACGTACCACAAGTCAATATGTGCAGAGACCTGGAAGGTAAACTTCTCACAGATGAGTATGAGGTGATTGAAAGGTGGAAGCAGTACTTTGATGAGCACTTGAACCAATGCAACAGCGAACGAAGTTGGCACGGTAATACATCTAGGAACACGCGCAGAATATGACAGGTTCTCGACCACAATCCTTCAGGAAGTTAAGGAGGAAATTGGTCGGTTGAATAACAACAAAGCTGCTGGTGTTGACCAACTCCCAAGCGAGCTATCAAAATACGATTGTGATGCACTGGTAACAGTGTAACTCGGTAGCTTGGTAATTACCAAGATTTGGGAGGACAAGTGTTTACCGGAGGAATGGATGGAAGGTACCGTGTGTCTCATCTGTAAAAAGGGTAAGAAGCTGGATTGCTGTTACTATCGTACAATCACGCTTTTGAGCGCCGCCTTCAAGTTGCTCTGCCAAATTCTATTCCTCCGCCTATCACAAATTGCAAAGGAGTTCGGTGAGACAATACCAAGCGGGATTCATGGGTGCCCGCACTACTACGGATGAGATTTTCGCAAAATGTCGCGAATATAACGTGCTCACACATAGTCTTTTCATCGATTTCAAATTAGCTTACGACACAATTGATCATTACCAGCTATGGCAGATCATGCACGAATATGGATTTCGAAAAACTGACGCGGTTGGTCAAAGCAACGATGGATCGAGTGATGTGTGTCGTCCGAATATCAGGGACACTCTCGAGTCCCTTCAAATCTCGGAGAGGGTTACGGCAAGGTGATGGATTGTCGTGTTTGCTATTCAACATTGCATTGGAAGGTGTGATTCGAAGAGTGGTGTAAATATGATCTCCAGAAGTCTGTCCAACTTTTTGGCTTCGCTGACGACGTTGATATCGTAGCACGTAATTCTCTCTCTCTCTGGCCGGCGTCGGTGGTGTAGTGGTATGCATGACTGCTACTTGAACCCCAGGTGGGTCTGGGCTCAATCCCAGTCGACGTCGCAGGTTTTTCTGAGGCGAAAAAATCTGGTCACGTCTTCCTTCGGAAGGGAAGTAAAGCCGTTGGTCCCGGCTATCATTCATGAGTCTTTAAGAAATTCAGGTGGTGGAGTCGTCTTCCTGGCGTCGGTGATTGTCACCATGTGAGGAAATAGGCCGACGCAAAATAAAAAAAAACAAAAAATCTCTCTCTCTCTCCTTCTATCTCTCTCTTTTCTCTCTCTCACACATATGAGAAAGTATTCAAAAAGTCCCCAGAGGGAAAAAAAGAACTTTTCACAACAATTTTTCTTGAAAGAAAAAAAAATTAACCCATTACATAATCAATTCACTTTCTGGACTACACCGCCAACATTACAATTATTGATGGTCATTTTTAAAGATGCAAAACATGACTTACACTATCCAAACATCTTCAAATCCCTGTTACTCTTTTAATATTGCACGTAGGAGTGAAACATTTCACTGAGGTATACTCCGAGAGTCTTTGATGAACAAGTTATGACCATGGTGTTGACAGTCCAATGTAAGTCTAATGTGTTCCGGTCTTTCAACGAATGGGAAGCAAGCGGATTTTGTACAGACGTATGGCAAATCCTTGCTTGTCAACACGGGAACTTTGCACGTGTGGTAAAAAAGAGTGAATCTTTCGTCACTACAGCCACAATCAACAAGGCGAGTTACCAGGGAGAATGACACCGACAGAAACAATTTCGCTACATCAAAAACCACAAAATTGGTCAGATTTGGTGTCATGCCATTATGCTAAAACTGCCAACATTGGGCTCTGATAAAATGGAAACTTTCTGGAAAGAAAATAGGAATCAAAGATATCAAACAATTCCAACGAATTTGGATAACGGGGGGCTGTTCAGGCCGAAATGCAAATCTTTTTGCAGCAGACGAGCTTCGCACAGCTCAAACCTGTAATTTTATAAATTAATAGGCTTTATTTTACTTATAACTAACATTTATGATTTTCTTTTTCAGCTTGAGTCCGTCTGTTGTTCTGCCGAAGATTATGGAGACCAAATCCTCCCCATACATTTGGCTCCTCCTGTTCGGTGAACCATTTAGTGCGGTGATTAAAAGTTGGTGAGCATATTCTTTCAGCTTCCTCTTCCATAGCATGTCCGACAACTGTTGAAAACGCTTTTAGTTATTCCGCAGTGCCTCAGCCGAGCATGTTGGAACGCTGACCCCTTCACGTTCTCCATCAGGTAAACGTCGCAGAAAATGGTTCGGCGTAAGGCCGCTATCTATTTTGGCACATACGTCAGCGGTCGGGAATTTATCATGTCTTCAGCTTTATGTAAAACCCTTAGGACGTCCTTTGCTGACCTCACCAACCGCTCCCATATACCGCCCATGTGCGGCGCTGCTGGTGGATTGAAGCTCCAGTGAGTCCTAGCGTCTGTAAAGATGTCGGCGAACTCTAACGCGATGAAACGAACTGTATCGATCAATTCCTTACTTGCCGCTTGAAAATTTGTGCCGTTGTCGAAAAAAAAATTGCACTGGAGAACCTCTTCTGCAAATAAACCGGCCTATCGCCATGACGCAGGATTGGCTACTCAGGCTGTGGGCCACTTCCAGGTGGATTGCCCTAGTCACCAGACATGTAAACAGACATATCCATCTCTTCTCGGAACGACGCCCTACCGTGACCAGTACTGGACCGAAATAATCGACCCCTATGTAGCTGATGGGGCGCAATTGAGGAGTGAGACGCTGCACCAGAAGAGGAGCCATCCTAGGAATCACCGGTTCACATTTATTTACTTTGCACTAGCCACAGTTCTTCATCATCTGTAATACCGCAGCTCGGATAGGCTGCACGTAGAAACGCTAGCACAGTTCATTTACCATCGTCTCCCGGTTCACGTGGCCAAATTTGCTATGGTAATGTTGTAGAAGTTTCGATACGACGTCTTGCCCTTTGGGAAGTACAATTGAGACCGCTGAACAAAGGGGACGAATTCAGCATGAGTAGATCTACCTTCCATCCGAATTACGCGCTTCAGCATCCAAAAATGGTGCCAGCCTGTAGAGTGGGCTAGAACGTTCAATGAGATGCCTTTTCGTTTGAGGTAATTCACGATTCTTCAGCAATGTCTTCCTATCATCTCCAAATCCTTCTTGCTGGGCCATTTTCCATAGGTAGTTCTCCGCGTTCCGGTACTCTTCGCGTTTGAGGGGAATCTTCTGCGCCTACACCGGTCCTTTTAGCACCCTTTCCAACTTAGACGTAACTTGAAGTGTTTCTATTGGCTGATTCTACCGTTTTGTCCGGCAGTTGGAAATAAAACAATGCATGAATGGTCGCAAGTTTCGCCAAAACATTCGCATTTAGAAATTAAACGATACTGCAGGCAGGCGTATTGCGGCGAAAGTCAGGGAAGGATGATGGCGATCAATGGGAACGACCTGCTTTGGTGCTTCAGCTACTCTTTCTTTTGCCATGCTCGTATCATCGGACAGTACTAGATCAAGAATACGACTGGAGCAATTATTGATCAGGTTGCGTTGTCGTAACCCTTGAAAGGCAATAGTATCGAGAAGCATATGACCAGCAATAGAAATTAGGAATTAGGGACAAAAGCAAATTCGTCATTGTTGTTTTTCTTCCAGACCAGGCTTCCGGACCAGCTGATTAAAATCTCCGAATAAAATTATTGCACTCGTGTCACTCATGCTTCGATTGATTTCAGACATTGCATCGAGATGATGCTGCACAAAAGAGCTATTTTGATTTTTATCCGGGGCAGCGGATAGTGCTCCTATCAACAACACCACAGGTTTTAAAGTAATCCTGACCCACAATTGCTCAACATTAGTACCAGTAGAAAGCTGGATGGCTGACGATTCAAAATATTTTTTCACGGCAATCAACACGCCACCTCCACGTCGGCGCATTCCGTTTATATCGCAGTGGTCCACACGAAAAACACAATAATCGCCATCAAAGAGCTGCTGAGAAAGTATACGGTCGTCAAACCAGGTTTCCAGGAAGACGTAGACGTCGTAGTCCAGTTCTGACGTAGAATGTAACACCTGATCAATCTTTGTCCTTAATCCTTGAAAATACTTTGATAATAAATATTTAACACCGATGATGTCAGCCAATCAGCTGTGGCAGTGGACGTCCTGTGCAGGCAACACAGGCTGGAAGACGTATTTGATGGCAGGATACGGCAACAGGCACGACTGGGCCGGATGGCTCCAGGGCTTCCAAAGCACTGTACACATTGCGTCCTGGTGTATCCAAATTTGTTTGAAGTGCATCAATATCACAGGTTTCCGCTGGAAAACTCGAAGGTCTTGTATCATCAGGAATAGCGTCTTCGTTCAGCGCAAGAAGAAAGTTCGTTTGATCCAGCGCTCCGTTATTTTGGAAGATTTATTCGAGTGCGATCCTTCGAAATCATTAGTTTTTTCTCAAAATCTATTCACTCCCAGTGAAAGTGAGTTTTTTTTTTCTAATAAGGCAGTGCGGTTTTCCAGTAAACTTAGAAAATCAAGCAGTGCTTGCTGGCGAATTATCAACCCAATTTTCGCTTCATCTCCGCGTGGTGACGCTAACCAGCAATACACTACTACATTGCCAACGGTCATCCGACATCGTTGAGCGAGTGCACCCGAAGGCGATCGGATTCACCCGTACACCCACGCAGCGCACCGCTCCCCGCTGCCCGCATAGAAGTGCCACGTTCACGCATACGGTGCGTCAGTAGCAGCAGCAACAGATCAGTAATGTTAGTTAAGTTTTTTTTTTCTGTCTCTCATCCCAATAGAGTTTAGCTTTAATTAATGTGTTCGTTTTTTTGTGTTTGTGTGTGATTTAAATTATTGGGGGCGTTCAACGCTCCCACGAGTAAGGCAAATCGTGCATGTTGAAGGGGTTTTTTCGACATGGACGTTTTGGGTGAAAAAGTACCTTTGCCACCTGATGATGGGGAGGCACAAACAAAATTTCGATCGCGATCGTATCCAATTGACTCGGTCGGTCCATGGGTTGTCTACTTTCAGCCTAAAAAGAAACCTTTGAATGTATATCAAATTACTAGTGATCTGACGAAGTGATTCTCAGCCGTGACAGAGATCACGAAAGTAATTTTTTTTTTGTAATCTTTATTTTACGTCGGCCTATTTCCTCACATGGTGACAATCACCGACGCCAGGAAGACGACTCCACCACCTGGACCCTACCTAACGACTCATGAATATGAACCGGGACCAACGGCTTTACTTCCCTTCCGAAGGAAGACGTGACTAGATTTTTTCGCCTCAGAAAAACCACCGACGTCGACTGGGATTGAACCCAGACCCACTGGGGTGCCAAGTAGCAGTCACGCTTACCACTACACCACCGACGCCGGCTAGAAAGTAAAATTTAATAAACTCCGTGTTGTCGTCTCTAACCTGATGATGAGTTTGCTGCTAATGAGATTGCTGCTTCCCAGCATTTAACACTGGAATATCAAGTTTATATTCCAGCTCGTGATTTGGAGATTGTAGGAGTGGTCACAGAGGCGAATCGGTGCTCTGAAATTTTGGAGAGGCAGGCGATTGGCCGATTCAACAACCCTCTGCTTCCCCCCGTTCAGATACTGGAAGCAGCGGGTGGATAGTCATGAAGAAAATGAATATTTTTTTAGCTCAGGAAGTACTAGCACACCGGTCCCAAGCTCGGTCCCTAGCTTAATGATTCGCCCCTAAGACCGTAACTCACACCAATACAATCTCAAATATTCTGTCAAAATAACATAGCGAATGAAAACAAAAACAAAGATACTTGTACCAAAAGGTACTGAAAAGCGCAAGACCGCATGGCAAGGTGCCGACTGAAAGGTGTACTTCGTAACTAGGGGTTCTACAACAGTGAACCAATTTTAAATCGCTAGTTGCACATTGATTGTTGCTGGAAGTGCAGAAGTTGTTTAAAGTATCGCACAGCAAGGGTAAAAAAATTACCCCCACAGACTCGTTTCGAGTAACCTTTTTTGGCTGTGCCATTCCTCACTTCACAGAGCTGGGAAAACTTCGGCTACCTGTGCGGTTGTTTGTACCACGGGTAATGATCTGCCAAAACTGCCAGCAGATGGGGCATACGGCCTCCCATTGCGGCAATAAGGCACGCTGCTCAACTTGCGGGGAGAAACATGAGGCTGGTCCCTGTGCAGATAACACGCTAAAATCCTCCCCATGCCCGGCGTACAAACAACGCGGGGAAAAATTGGAACGTTCTCTAAAACAACGTTCAAGGCAATCTTTTGCAGAAATGCTTAAGAAAGCCTCGCCACCCGATACCAATACAAATCATTTTGCTCCTCTGTCAGATAACGAGTCTGATTCGGACTTGGTTGAGGAGGGAACATCTTTCAGTTTTCCGGAAGGTGCTTCACGGAAGCGAAGACGTATCCGAGCAGGGAAAGTAGCTGAACAGAAGCCCCAAATCAACATGCCCAATTCAAAGAGCAGCGGAAAAAAAGGATAATCCGAATCCTCTGACTTTGCAGAATCCAAAGCCTTTGCATTGCTTCTGTGTACATACCTCCTAGAGCACCAATTAACCAAAAACAACTTTCAGATATTCTTCCTGCTCCACGGTTGATCATGGGAGATTTTAACTCTCACGGTACAGGCTGGGGAGAACTGTATGATGACAACCGTTCTTCTTTGATATATGACCTCTGTGACAACTTCAAGATGACAGTTCTCAACAATGGAGAAGTTACACGCTTGGCTGGTCCATCCTGAATTGGCAGTAGATTAGACCTCACACTTTGTTCGAATTCATTATCGTTGGACTGCACGTGGAATGTGATCCAGGATCCCCACGGTAGTGATCATTTGCCTATTAAAATTTCGGTTGCCACCGGGTTCAATCCGCCGGAATCCACCAACGTCACCTATGATCTAACTCGTAGTATCGATTGGACAAGGTTCAAGACAGCAATAGATGAAGCCGGAACAACGGTAGAAGGGCTTCCACCGCTGGAGGAATATAACTTCCTCTCGAACCTGATTTTGGAAAGCGCGCTTCAAGCTCAAACTCGACCAGTTCCAGGAACGTCATTTCGAAGGAAACTTCCTTCCCCATGGTGGGATCAGCAATGCACCGAGGTTTACCGCAAAAAGTCCGACGCGTTCAAAGTTTTTCGTAGACGTGTAACACCTGAACACTTCGAAACTACACGGCTCTCGATCGCGAATTTAAGAGCCTCATCAAGGCAAGAAACGCGGTTACTGGCGACAATTCGTGGACGGGCTATCGCGTGAAACGTCGATGAATACCCTTTGGAATACGGCGCAAATGTTGCGTAACATAACTACGAACAACGAGAACGAGGAGTATTCGGACCAACGGACCCTCAAGTTCCCCCCAAAATTTTTGTCCAGATTCTGTGCCAGCATAAATGTTTCCTCGCGAAACCACGAATTCGATAGATGAGATCAGCCAACCTTTTTCAATGGTAGAACTCTCTCTCGCACTCCTTTCGTGTGGCAATACGGCTCCAGGGGCTGATAAGATCAAGTTCAACTTGCTTAAGAACCTTCCAGACGTCGCTAAGGGGCGCATGTTGCACTTGATTAATCAGTTTCTGGAACTCAACATTGTACCGGATGACTGGAGACGGGTGAGAGTTATTGCCATTCAAAAACCTGGTAAACCCGTGTCCGACCACAACTCCTATCGACCCATCGCGATGTTATTTTGTATTCGAAAGTTGTTGGAGAAAATGATCCTTTTCCGCCTGGACAAATGAGTTGAGACGAATAACCTGCTTTCAGATACTCAATATGGTTTCCGCAGAAGTAAGGGAATGAACGACTGTCTCGCGTTGCTTTCCACGGATATTCAGTTAGCTTTTGCTAAAAAAAGAGCAAATGGCTTCTGTTTTCTTGGATATCAAGGGGGCTTTTGATTCAGTATCTGCTGAAGTTCTCTCAGATAAACTCCACGCTTGTGGCTTTTCACCATTAATAAACAATTTTTTGTACAATTGGCTGTAAGATAAACATATGAGCTTTTCTCATGGAAACTCTACAACTTTCCTATTTAGCTACATGGGTCTCCCCCAGGGATCATGTTTAAGCCTACTTTTGTATAATTTTTATATCAAAGACATAGACGGTTGTCTAAGTGACAACTGTACGTTGAGACAACTTGCAGATGTTGGCGTAGTGTCTGTCACGGGGCCCAATGGGGTCGATCTACAAGGACCCTTACAGGGTACCTTAGACAATTTTTCTACTTGGGCTCTGGATCTAGGTATCGAATTCTCTACGGAGGAAACTGAGTTGGTAGTTTTTTTTTCTAGGAAGCATAACCCAGCACAACCGAACCTTCAAATTTGGGGTACACCAATAACCCATTCCATGTCACTTAAATATCTTGGGGTCTGGTTCGATTCAAAGTGCACCTGGAGATCCCACATTGAGTATCTGAAGCGAAAGTGCCAGCAAAGGATCAACTTCCTTCGAACAATTACTGGAACCTGGTGGGGAGCGCATCCGCAAGATCTTCTAACGTTGTACCGGACAACGATTTTGTCGGTTTTAGAATACGGTAGTGTTTGACGCAGGACTACGTCTATGTTTTTAATACAGGGGTGCACGTTGCGAGTACAAAAATTTGGAGCGTCGCGAAATATGCTTAGGTTTTGAACGTTAATAAATAATTCATTTCATGACCTATTTCCAAAATCTTTGCACCAATCTATCTGGAATATTTTTACGCATAAATTTTTAATTTGGAATTGATTGATTTTCAAAATTAGGCTATGGAAAATAACGTAAATACAAGGTGATGTCTTCTTATGTCGATTTTTCAGAGTAAATTTACCAAATGCACAGTATAATCATAGCACAGACTTCATATTCAAGTAAGGAACGTCTCCTAGGCAGTCATGAATGTTATATACCTTCGCCTTTTAATTCAGTCTTACGGCAGTCGTGAAGCTGTGCATAAATCTGCTGAAGGAACGCAGTTGGCAGCAACAAGCACCCTGGAGGGTGCACTGACGAACAGTCGTTACCCAGAGAGGCTTTTGTGCAGTTGGCAGTTGGTGCTGATGCTCCCGTCAACCTCGCTGCTGAAGCCTACGAGTTGGCAGGAGAAAGCCGCTCGTGACAACGAGACAAGAATCATCATCAACGACGCGGAGCTGAACCAAGAAGACCAAGAAGAAAACCCAAGTTCAATCGCGAACCATGTTTCTCCCCCGTCAAGTAAATCCGTTCTTTTCAGCACGACCAAATCAGTTTACCAGTTAAAAAGTTTGGTTGAATTTTTCTCATGTGCTGATTGAAATTTTAATGACCACGCCCCGGCTGAACATAGCATTCATTGAACGCCGCATCCCGGAGTAAATGACAAGCACGTTGAACAACCAACAAACGAAATTCTAGAACGGATAATTCGAGCCGAACGACAACACGTCTAACCGACCATTTAGTAGAGTTCATTTTAGTTCCTAGTTGTGCATAGCGGATTAGTTGCTGGTGATGGCAAGTACATAAGGCATATTTCTGTTAAGAAAATCATCCGTCTAGCGTGCAGTAATTAAAACTAATTATTGTGGCGCAATAACTGAATTTTGTCCCCTTTGGTGCAATTTGTATCACATTGCCTTCTTTGGTACCGCCTTCTTTCGTGCAAAAGCATCTGACGCCATTACATAACAACTCTTAGCAGTACATTTTGATTCATACCAGTTCGATCAGTCGACACGTACAGACGTGTTTAGCTCGCTCTCGTGATAAAAAAAAGCGCTTTCCGAGTTTTTCGCCCACTGCTCCCTCCACAAGGATGAAGACTGAAGAGACGGCGCCAGATGTGGCTGGCACGACCGCAAGAAAAGGCAAGCGGAAGAAGCCCGACGTCGACGCCGACGTGAATCAGCAGCTGCTGAGTAGCAACGCCTTTAGCGCGCTTGCTAACGTATCCCAACCGATTGTCTCCACACCGGAAAGTAATCGGACACCCAAGCAACCGCCCCTGGTGGTGAAAAACGTCGATTTTGCAAGGCTCGATTAACATATAAAATCACCAGGTTTGGCACAAGGATCCACTGCTCCACCACCGACGAGTACAATAAAGTGCGCAAGTATCTCGATGATCTGGAATTCGAGTACTCGAGTCGATTTTGCAAGGCTCGATTAACATATAAAATCACCAGGTTTGGCACAAGGATCCACTGCTCCACCACCGACGAGTACAATAAAGTGCGCAAGTATCTCGATGATCTGGAATTCGAGTACTACACGTATGGCAAGCCATCCGATCGGCCTTACCGGGTGGTTCTACGAGGTCTACCACTGGTCGCACCGGAAATCCTCATCAATCGCCTGAAGGAGGAACACGACCTGGATGCCAAAGCTGTGCACATCATCCGACGAAAGGGTGAATGCGCAACCTTCGATGAGGCATTCTATTTGGTACACTTCGCCAAAGCATACACGAACCTTACCAAACTGCGCGAGGTTAGGCAAGTTGGACAAATGATGGTACGTTGGGAGGCGTACCAAAACAAGCGCGTGGATGTTACGCAGTGTATGCGTTGCCTGTACCATGGTCACGGCACCCGGAACTGTCACCTTAAGACAAGGTGCAACAACTGCGGCGGAACCCACGACACTGAAGAGTGCCCGTCAGAAGATTCTCCAGCCAAACGGTGCGCCAACTGTGGCGGTGCCCACCCAGCTACGGACCGTAGCTGCCCGAAACGAGCCGAGTTTCTTCGAATTCGACTACAATCTTCGTCCAACCACAAGGGCCGAAAGCAATCCAACAAGACCCCAACTGCTCCTGTCTTGAGTGATGCAAACTACCCTGCGCTGCCGAACAGTTCGGCACCTGCCGGAATTCCAAGGTTCGTGGCTCCACAGTCTACCCCCGGGATAAACCAACAAAGGCGTACCGACCCTCGAATCAGAGCTGGTGTGGCCGCTGCTCCAACCGACTCCCCTTCCGAGCTCAGCCGAGCTGTGGACCATCTTTACGGAATTCCGAGGAAGACTTTTGCGGTGCAGGCCAAAATCGGACCAGGGAGAGGTCCTAGGATATATGGTGTGCAAGTATGGAGTCAACTGAGCCCCGCACCATCCGTGTATCCAACTGGAATGCTTGCTCTGTAAGGGCGAAAAAGATTGAGCTGGAAAACTTCCTTTCCCAGCAAAACATCGACGTGGGAGTGATTTCGGAGACCCTAAACCCGAAAATAAATTTCTCGCTCCCGGAACACAGCATCGTCCGGCTGGATCGTCCCAACGCAAGTGGCGGCGGTGAGGCAGTGGCCATCAGAAAATTCATCCGGTACGACATACTACCGCACCCGAAGACCAACGTCATCGAAGCCATCGGCGTGAAAACCACCTTGGAGACATCACGATCTTCGCCGTTTACATGCCTCGGCAGTGTGTTGACAGCGATGGCACCTCCCAACTCTTCGTGGAAGACCTTGAGAAGCTTACCATCAACCGATCTCGCTTCATAGTTGCCGGTGATCTCAACGTTCGCCACACCCTGTGGAGAAATCACTCGGCCAACAAGAACGGCAACCTTCTGGTTGACCACCTTAGCTCAGGTATGTGTGCTATCCACTTCTCAGACGATCCGACCTTCCTATCCCCCGCTGGGAGAACATCCACCTTAGATGTGTTTCTGTCCGACTTGGCACTGTCAAAGCCGGTCACACATCACAAGGTAAGCTCCGACCACTACCCGGTGGTGTTCGAGCTGAGCTGTAGCCCAACAGAATTTCCTCTATCAATGAGACGGGATTACCACCGAGTCAACTGGCTGGATTTCAGTCGTCGGGTGGACTCTCTCCTTCCTTATGACCCGGAGGTATCGTCAGTCGATACCATCGACAACCAACTCGGTCTATTCGAGGAAGCAGTCCACGTCGCAGAGGAAGCCTGCATCCGATGGGTACCAGTGAGGAAACAATTCACAAAGATCGATCGCTACACTCGACAACTTATTCAGCAACGGAACACAGTTCGTCGACAATTTAAACGTACCGGATGCCTTATCAAAATGGAAGAACTCTCCATCCTCAGCCATCAAATCAGAGGTCGAATGTCGGCCATTAGGAACCAGCAGTTTTCCAACAGCATCGCCCAAATGAACGACCATTCGAGACCATTCTGGAAGGTAGCAAAGGTTCTAAAACAGAAACCGAAAGGAGTCCCGCCACTGTAGAATGACAATGGAGACATCAAGATAACCCCGTCGGAGAAGGCTAACTGTCAACTAATCCTACTGCCCCTACAAGTTACCGGCCTATCACGTTGCTGTCGGCTGTCAGCAAATTATTCGAGCGGCTCATCCTCCAGCGGCTGATGCTACACGTTGGCGAGAACCACGTCATAATACCGGAGCAAGTCGGTTTCAGACAGGTTCACTCTACCATCCACCAGCTGGTCCGAGTGGAAAATATCATCCACCGCAACAACGCACTTTCAACCAACACGGCCATGGTCCTCCTAGACGTGGAAAAAGCCTTCGACAACTTGTGGCACGACGGCTTGATCCACAAGCTTGTACAGGCACACTTCCCGAGCTACCTGACGAAGATGGTAAGGAGCTACCTAACCGACCGTAAATTCTGGATATTTTTTGCAGGAGCATCGTCCGAGTCCCAAACGATCCCAACCGGTGTGCCCCAAGGTAGCCTTCTAGGCCCCATTCTGTACAATCTGTACACTTCGGACGTCCCTCAACTTCCAGCTGGCTGCCGTCTGGCGCAGTACGCGGTCGACAGTGTAATAATGGCCAACGGTCGAATGCCAATGAACTACCGGTCCCGGTTACAACAAGGGGTGACCGCGTACGTGACGTACCTCAGCAGCTGGAAGATTAAAGTCAACGAAGGAAAGACACAAGCTATCCTGTTCCGACATCGACTATCGCCGAAACTTCTGCCTCCATCCGATTGCTTCATCCGGGTAAACGGATGCCCCGTTGATTGGATGAGCGAAGTAAAATATCTTGGTGTCACTATCGACAACAAGAGAAACTACCGTGCTCACACCGACAACCTGCGGAATAAATGTATCGGTCTGCTCAAAGCGCTTTATCCGTTGATAAATCGACGGTCCCGGCTATCGGAGCGTAACAAACTAGCCGTCATCAAGGCAATTATCGCCCCGGTGGTGAACTACGCCATGACTGTGTGGGGGACTTGCGCAGAAACCTACATCAAGAAGCACCAAGTCGTCCAAAATCGGTTGCTCCGATTAATTCTCGACGCCGCACCCAGAACAAGGAACACCGAGCTACATCGTGTAACTGACTTCAAGACAGAGTGCATCGAAATATCTAGAGATACGTTTATAGAAAACTGCCGTCACTCCGAGAGTCCGCTCATCCGAGCGATTGCCCATTAATAAAACATTTTAAATTATTAGGTTAAGTAGGATATCAAATTGAATCTAACATTCCAGTCTAAACACGAATACACACAACCTGTAAGAACATACAAACATCATCGATGTCAACCACAAAAAATGAAGGCTGAAAACAAGTATGTAAATCACTTGAAAACTAAGATATGTAAGAGAAGACGAGAAAAAATAAAGATTATATTAAATGTTAAATGTTAAAAAAATAACATTTTTATTCAGTCTTACGACAGTCGTGGAGCTGCGCAGTGGCTGGTGGCTGTAGGATCGCAGTTGGCAGCAACAAGCACCATGGAGGGTGTACAGGCGAGCAGTCGTTGCTCGGAGAGGCGTTGGTGCAGTTGGCTGTTGTTGCCGATGCTCCCGTCAACCTCGCTGCGAGAAACATGGCTGCTGAAGCCTACGAGATGGCGGGAAAAAGCCACCCGTGACAACGAGACAAGAATCAACTATCCCACGTCACCTGCAGATGACCACCCGCAACGACGAGGAACTTAACCAAGAATACCAAGAAGAAAGCCCAAGTTCAATCGCGAAACATGTTTATCTCCCGTCAACAATATCTGTCCTTTTCAGGACGACCAAATCTATTTTCCAACTAAAGAGTTTATTTGGTTAAAAGTTTCTCTTGTGCTGTTTCAAATTAATTTCAATTACCGCGCCCCGGCTGAACATAGCATTCATTAAACGCCGCGTCCCGGAGTAAATGACAAAGAACGTTGAACAACCAACGAACGAAATTCTAGAACGGATAATTCGAACCGAACTGCGACACTTCAGACCGACCATGTGGTTGAGTTCGTTGTAGTTCCTAACTATGCATAGCGGATTAGTTGCTGGCGGTGGCAAGCAAATTAGGAATGTTTCGGTTAAGAAGGAGGCAGTAGGATCGAAGTTGGCGGCAGCAAGCATCCTGGAGGGTGCACTGGCGAGCAGTCGTTGCCCAGAGAGGCATTGGTGCAGTTGGCTGTTGTTGCCGATGCTCCCGTCAACCTCGCTGCGAGAAACATGGCTGCTGAAGCCTACGAGATGGCAGGAAATAGCCACCCGTGACAACGAGAAAAGAATCAATCATCCCACGTCACCTGCAGATGGCCACCCGTAATGAAGAAGAGATGAACCAGGAAAGAAAGTCCAAGTTCAATCGCGAACTGTGTTTCCCCCGTCAACTGAATCCGTCCTTTTCAGGACGACCAAATCAATTTGCCAACTGAAGAGTTCGTTTGGAATAATTTTTCTCTTGTGCTGTTTGAAATTTCCATTACCGCGCCCCGGCTGAACATGGCATTGCTTTAAACGCCGCGTCCTGGAGTAAATGGCAAAGCGCGTTGAACAACCAATGAACCAACAGATCCATAAATATCTTCTACGCGTTAAAGATAGTGGCCCTCTCAATCATCGTAGAAAATATAACCGGAGCCGTATCATAATTAAGAGCTCCGCCGATATCCAGCCGAGCGTTCCTTTAGGGAAGCAGACATTCCCGGCCGAGTCCGACGGATGATCTATCCAGCCAGTACCACCATCAAACACCCGAGGGAAAAAGTGAAACCCCATAAGCATTATCGCAGCAGGGAAGGTCATCGCTCCATCCACTGCCGGTCAGCAAGTGGTGCTTTGTTTGCGAACAACAGCAGAAGGTGCCATACTGGAAAAGGCGCAGCGTAAGGGCAAGTAGCACAGTCACGGTCTCCTTTATTGTTGCCTCATCTGTTAGTGTTTTTTGTGCATCTCTTTCCCATATAGTGAATCGTTCTGCATAGGGTGGTTCAAAAATATATCGTTCTTCATAGGGTGGTTCAAAAAAATCACCTGATTTTTATTTTGCTTTATTTAATTTTTGTTTTTTTTTGTCCCTGAATTTGTCTTTTCATGGATGATTCTAAGGGGGGCGACTTGCCTCCCAAAGATGTTTTTAGGGCGCGCTGTTATCAGCCGTCTTCTGCCTCTCCTTGAGTTGTCAACTTTCGGCAGCAAGTGAAAGCCCTAGACTTTTTGGGCATAAAAAGAAATTTGACGCGTCGTTATCCGGGGACCGAATTTCATCAGGTCAACCGCAACAAACTGCGTGTTACTGCATCTACGTATAAAATTGCAATCAAATTGCTAGTGACGAAGGTTCACCCCCCCCCCCTCCACCTACATATACACATACAGATTGGTGTACCCCCCAGCCGTGCCCCCACAACAAGACAGAAAAGGGAACGGCAACATCCCCCTTCCCCCACCTCAATCTCCTATATCTTCAATTATTAACATCCAAAAACACAAAAAAAAAAAAAAAAAAAAAAAAACAAACACACACACACCACCCCCCAACAACCCCCCCCCCAACTCCATCATATTAAAAATTTATAAAATTTAAAATTTTTACTCCCCTTTCCCCATTGTACAAAAATAAATAAATAGTACAAACACACACCAATCGGGCACACACCTACACCCCCAACCCCCCCCCCCCGCCCGCGGCCACCCGCCACCACAAAACGACAGCCAACAACCCACCACAAAAAAACACAGAACACCTCCCCGGCCAAAAACCCCCCCCCCCATTTTCCACACACCCCCCCCAACAACAACCCCCCCGCTACCAACAGACGATCCACCCAACAACCCCCCCCCCAGCCGACTGCAGAAATGATAAAGTCGCAAAACGGAGCGTCTGCACGGGCAGAAATGATGCATGATTGTTATAACTTTTGCCATAGTTATCCCAAGCTTCGAAGATATTCTTGACATAGTTAATTTAAATGGTTGTTTGAAAATGATTTGATGTTTACATCAAGCATATATTTCATTTGAATCAACGTTATTGAACATCAACCATTAAATGCTTAAATCAAGCATACATGTCATTATTTGAATCCGTGTTTATCGTTGAATCACTCATACTGGAAGGTTAAATAGGGCATATAGCAGCTCTACTGAGCCTCGTGGCTGCCATCCGCACTCAACGACAAAGCGAAGGAAAAAAAATATCATGGCGGCGGCAGATCACTCGGTTGGCTTGGACGACAACCTGGTTGAAGAGTTTTATGTTGACGAAGAAGTGGTAGAATTATTGAAATCGTTTGGATTATCCGCGGCGGGCATCGAAGAGTTTGTAGGTATGTAAGCAAATTGTAACTATTCTTTAAAGTAGTTTTAATGAATTTTGATTTCAGCTAACGGGTACGACATTGATGCGCTACAATTAATCGAGCGTGAAGAAGTCGAAGCGCTTCTTCCTCCACCGCGACTAGCAGACCGAACCAAGTGCATTCGAGGATTGAATGACTGGCGTCGGTCTCTGGTAATTTGCTCATCATTTTCATTTCGAAAAATAGTAAGTAATGTGCAATTTACTCCGTAGGGATTACCACCAGTATCCTCGCCGCTGAGAGGCAGAAATATTCAGACATCTGATCCACCGAGAGTTGCACTCGGTAATCTGCCGCGGCAACAATGGACGGCGCAAGCTCTGACCAATAGGTCAAAAAAAGAACGGTTGATTTGCGAAGCGTACCAAACAACAAAGATCCTGTCACGGAAGGATCGAATTTTTGTTACCCACCTAATCATCGACGAATTTGTCGATGAGTTTGGCAGATTGACGCGCGAGGAGCTTGCTCGTCGAGCCACAGATTTGATCCAATGAGCGATATAAATGTACTTGTTATATGTTCAAATACATTTAAAGTAATCATGTTTGATTGTATTGCACGAAGCACGTAATTAATTAAAATGTTTGAAAATTGGAAATATCATTCTTATCAACATGCGTTCGTAATATCCAAAGAATATGTGCTAATTGAGTAAACGTTCCTATAATGGTGGTATTTTAGTGCAAAATGTTCCAATTAGAACATATTGCACTAAAATACCACCATTATAGGAACTTTTATCGTAAATTTAATGATTTTTTTGATTTTTGGAACCAACCATAACATCATTTGAACGAATCTCTGTGTATGCTTAAACCAACCATCCGATACCATTAGTTCAACCCTCTAAATAAGGTCAAATTAAACATAAACATTATTGAATTTATCATGAGAATCAGAGAGCTGTCAAATCAACAATGAATATTGTTGATGTTAGCATAATATGGTTGATTCAACCCTATTTCATGCTCTAATTAGATCATCAATTCTGTTTAATTGAAGCTTCCATTATTCTTCGATCTATTGTATTATGCGTGAAACAATCTGAAAAAACTATTATATAAAAGTCAATGCACAAATATGCTTGATCGGGACCGGAATATTATTGATATGACTTTATTTTTTTCTCCGTGTGCCCCCACAAAAATTTTTTTTATTTTTTCTTCCCCCCACGCGTCACTGACCCAGCGGAGGCACCCAACCCCCCCCCCCCCACCAACACCCACCCCCCCCCCCGCCCCCCCCACAAACAAAAAAAACTACACCCAAACAAACAAAAAAAAAAAGAGAGAAGGAAAAAAAAAAAAAAAAAACACACAACACACAAATCCCACCCCCCCCCCCCCCCATACCAACAACCCCCCCCCCCCCCCCAACCACAAACCACCAAAGGAGTCAATACCAAAAACAACGTCTCCTCCCACCTCTACAAATATCCCCCCCCCCCGCCACAATATTAATAATATTGTCAACATTGAAGACAATATATTTACTCCACCGCCCCCCGAAATAATTATCCCCCCCTCCCCACCCTTAGAAAAAAAAACAAAAAAAACAATGTCCCCCCCCCCCCCCCTCTTAATTAAAAATAAAAAAATAAATCACGAGCGAGAAAAAATAAAAAAACACTGTCACAATAACAATCTCCCGCCCCCCAACACCTACAACACCCTCCCACTTATATTTTATCCATTATTATTATTGTTATTTTTTTTCTCTCAGCCAAACGTTGCTTTTTTATGAAGATTAAATTTCCCCCCACTTTATCATTATTCCCCCCGACCGAGATGATACAAAAGGTGGCGTACTTTTTGGGGACAAAAAAAGCCAACCCTTCTATAAAATCTCACTCCCAATAATCTCAGGCATTGAAATCGTCGCTTGCCGAATAGCATAGCATAGCATTATCCGACCATACAATCTCCTGGATTGGCTGTTGTAGAGACGTTGGAAGCGCCAGATGAGCTGTCTTGGATGTGACAGGCTCTTCATCCATCGATTTCTTTACACAACACCTGGCCAGGTCCTTATGATCAGTATGGGATGGGAAGGAAGTGTTGATTAGATGTCTACTTAAGAAGATGCTGAGAACTCATGCTACCTTCATAGACATCTGGAGTTGGAAGTTGGATGGGATTGTGCGGGAGGCTTTCCTTGGTGAGAAAGCATATGAATATTTATATGTTAATAGGTCGTTGGGAGTGACGAAGCTAAGAAAGTTAATGCACTCCTTTGTTGTCCGCTTTTCTGGGCTGGAACACAGGCATTTCGTACTTGTATGCAGGGTCTTCTTGCGTGAGAGCTTATCTGTCGGTTGGGACATGAGCACTAACTCTTGTCCTAGCCTAAAAAGGCTTATGGTTATAGCGCCATTACTCGCTTTCTGAAGAGAGAAGAAAGACGCATCGACACAAAGTCATAAGCTTACATACACAGACATACCCTTCAAATTTTAACTTTATACTTGATAGTATAGCAAAGCATATCATAGAACATTTCCCCAAAACAGGGGGGAGGCCCCCAGAAAACCCTATCTACTCCTTCTCAACATTTCGCCAAAAATTTGAGTGTCGTAGAACCACTTCTCTCTGCATACCACGTCCTTAAATTGTTTGAAAAATCGATAATTGTCTTGACATCTATTGCCGAAAACAACCTTCATAGACGTTCAAGAGATAAAAATGTGGCAAGTTTCAATATTTTATTTGTGTAATGGTTATATACTGCCCCCACTCGCATATCAGTCCCATTTGGAAAATCACGATTTCGAGAAAATTGCGATCAAACATTTTTACATTAAGTGATCTTTTGTCGCTCTCGCAAGCAATAAATCTTGAAGTAGTCGGTAAAAACATTTGCATTGCAACACAAATATTTCGTTGATATTTGGAATATTATTAAAAAACTTGTTTTTCATGCGAAATTATTATAAAACCATATGGGACTCGTTATGCGAGTGCTCACATCAACAAACGCAAAAACACTCGCATACCAGTCCCATCACTCGCCCTCGTTTGTTTTGTTTACGTTCTAGTGCTTGATATTTTGAACTTCGTGATCACAATGGATACGCATTTTTTGTTTTGTAATAGCTGTTGATTGTTTAAAACATGTCTCTTGATACGATTAAATTGTATGGCGGTGATAGTGATGTTGACAGTGTTGACTTAGAGGAAGATTTTCAAGGATACGAATCGATTAACCAGGATCCGAATGAAAAGTACGAGAAGTTCCCGGAAGGCAGCCGCAGCGCATGGGCATTGTTTTTAAAACGATCCTGTGTGGTTGATAATACCTTTGACCAGTTTGATGACGATAAAGCCGACAACTCCACAGATGTTGAAAATCTTGAAAATCTTCCGGTGGATCCGGAAGTTCTCCATCCATCTCCATCCATTCTCCAACATCGTATTTAGTTCATTCAAGTGTGGAAAATGAAGAATCTTTTGATCAGCACGATGGCAGTAATGGAGATTCTCTGGGTGTTGATGGTCCTCCGGATGATGCTGAAAGTACCGCTAGTGATGATACCATTGATTCTGAAGGAAGCTATTTTGCCGAGCAACGTAGAGGAAAACGGAAAATAAACAAGAAGGAGCAACCTTAAGGCTTTAGAAAAAGCAAGCCTTTTGCTCCATGTCCGTGTGAAGTGGGAACATTTCAGGAAGACTGGAGCCAATTTCCAAAGCCTCACCCAATGCCGTAAGTGCCAGGGATGGGGTCACGGAACAAAGCATTGCCATATGGTTGGTAAATGCATGAATTGTGGTGATTCCTCACACACTAAGGACGTCTGTCCAGTGAAGGAAGATCCTCAAAAATTCAAATGTTCAAATTGTGGTGAAAACCATAAATCAAATTTTTGGGAGTGCAAGACTCGCAAAGCAATTTTGCAGTCACGCACTAAACGCCAGGTAGGAAACAATATACGTTCCCGACCAGCTACTACCCATTCTGCAGCTGTTAACAACGATCAGCAAAGAACAAATTCCTACCAAACCGTCGGTAGAAACAGCGGACAGGTTTTTCCATCCGCAACTGTAACTTCAAACGCTCAACGAGGAGTAAATACTATCTCGATACCTGCAGGTACCAACAGGGTTCAATCTTCAAACCCTACATTCTTACCCAACCGTGTTGTTAACAATGTTCAACATGTAAATGGACCTACCTACGCTGCCGTTGCAGCGGGTAGAAACCAAAACCAAAATTCCCACGGGACTTCTGATGAATTTGATTTAGGTAACATATCCGCTCCTAAATTAGAATTTTTACAGCAATCGTTAATCGATATGATAACCGATATGCTAAAAACTAATTCCATGTTTGAAGCTATCCAAACTGGTATTAAATTTGCCAATAATATTGTCATGACATTGAAGTTCAGTAATGGATTTTAAGTCATTAAATATTTTAAATTGGAATGCTCGATCCATCAGAGATAACGAGGATGAGCTATTTAATTTTTTAAGAGTTCATAACGTGCATATTGCTGTTATAACTGAGACTTATCTCAAACCTGCCCATACGGTCAAAAGAGATCCAAATAATTTTGTCTACCGAAATGATCGCATTAATGGAGCTGGTGGTGGCGTTGCCATCATTGTCCATAGGCGTATCAAACATCACATTCTTTCTTCATTTGAAACCAAAGTTTTTGAAACTTTGGGGGTTTCAGTTGAAACAAAATTTGGCCAATTTACTTTTATAGCTGCCTATTTGCCTTTCCAATGCACTGGTCAGAAAAAGAACTGGCTCAAGGGTGACCTCCAGAAACTTACCCGTCATAGGTCTAAATTCTTTGTTATTGGTGATTTCAATAAAAACACCGCTCATGGAATAATTCGCAAAGCAATGCCAATGGTAATATACTTGTTGATCATTGTTCTGCAGGCTACTACACTATTCAATACCCAAACAGTCCAACTTGCTTTTCTTCAGCCAGAAATCCCTCAACTATTGATTTGGTCCTAACTGATTCATGTCAACTTTGTAGTCAATTGATTACCCATGCTGACTTTGGTTCTGATCACCTTCCAGTTACATTTGAAATATCTCAAGAAATCATTTCTAATTCCATCAGTTCTACTTTCAACTACCATAGAGCTAATTGGGATCAATATCGAACATTTATGGAATACAACTTTGATCCTAATGTTCCATTGCAAACAAAAAATGAAATTAATAATGCTCTGGAATCTCTGGCTTTCTCAATAAATAGAGCAAGAGCAGCTTCAGTGCCAAAATGCGAGGTTAAATTCGATCCAGTTATAATTGATGACGATCTTCAGCTCTTGATTCGTCTGAAAAATGTACGGAGGCGTCAATATCAAAGAACACGTGATCCCGCTATGAAAGTCATATGGCGAGATTTACAAAAACAAATTAAAAAACGCTTCTCTGCCCTGAGGAACAAACATTTTGAAAATAATTTGTCAAAATTAGATCCGAGTTCCAAACCTTTCTGGAAACTCTCTAAAATATTGAAAAAACCTCAAAAGCCTATACCAGCGCTTATGGAAGGTGATAAAATTTTGCTCACAAATGCGGAAAAAGCTCAAAAACTTGTTAAGCAGTTTGAGAGCTCCCATAATTTCAGTTTGGGTCTTACAAGTCCTATTGAGGATCAAGTTTCCAGGGAGTATCTGAATATTTTCTCACAAGAAAATATTTTTGATGATTCTTGGGGAACTGATTTGGATGAAGTAAAAACTATAACTAAAAAATTTCAAAATATGAAAGCACCAGGTGATGATGGAATTTTCTATATCCTAATCAAAAAACTCCCCGAGAGTACTTTGTCTTTCTTGGTGAAACTATTTAACAGATGTTTTCATCTGGCATACTTTCCAGATAAATGGAAAAATGCAAAAGTCGTACCTATCTTGAAGCCAGACAAAAATCCGGCTGAAGCTTCTAGCTACCGACCAATCAGTTTGCTTTCTTCAATAAGTAAGCTTTTTGAAAAGATAATTTTGAATAGAATGATGCTTCACATCAATACAAACTCAATTTTTGCTGATGAACAGTTTGGATTCCGCCATGGGCATTCAACTACGCATCAACTTTTGAGAGTTACAAATTTAATTCGTTCAAACAAAGCTGAAGGCTGCTCCACTGGAGTTGCTCTTCTAGACATAGAAAAAGCATTCGACAGTGTTTGGCATGAAGGTTTGATTGCGAAACTGAAAAAGTTCAATTTTCCGCTTTATATCATGAAATTAGTTCAAAACTACTTAACTAATAGAACTTTGCAAGTAAATTATCAGAACTCTAAATCTGATCAATTGCCTGTCAGAGCTGGTGTTCCTCAAGGTAGCATTCTTGGGCCAATACTTTATAACATTTTCACTTCAGATCTCCCTGATTTACCTCAGGGCTGTCAAAAATCTTGCTTTGCTGATGACACAGGCATTTCCGCTAAAGGAAAAAGTCTTCGTGTTATATCCAGGAGGCTACAAAAAAGCTTGGACATTTTTACAGATTATTTTCAAAAATGGAAGATTTCTCCTAATGCTTCCAAAACTCAACTTATAATATTCCCACACAAGCCTAGAGCTGCATTTTTGAAACCAAGTAATAGTCATATGGTCACTATGAACGGAGTTCCAATTTCTTGGTCAAATCAAGTAAAATATCTTGGACTGATACTTGATCAAAAATTAACTTTTAAAGATCACATTGAGGGCATTCAAGCCAAATGTAATAAATATATAAAATGTTTATATCCTCTTATAAACAGAAAATCCAAACTTTGTTTGAAGAACAAACTTCTAATATTTAAACAAATCTTTAGACCGGCCATGCTTTATGCTGTGCCAATATGGTCTAGTTGTTGTGCTACTAGGAAAAAAACACTTCAAAGGATTCAGAACAAAGTTCTGAAAATGATTTTGAAGCTGCCTCCCTGGTTCAATACTATTGAATTACATAGAATTTCAAACGTTGAGACTCTAGAAGAAATGTCCAACAAAATAATTCATAATTTTAGACAAAAATCATTGCAGTCTTCAATTGCAATGATCAATTCTCTCTATAGATAAGAACTAGTTTTAAGAAATCAATAATTATTCTTACACGCAGGCAAAAGGAACCCTGTTAAAAATACTGAATAGACAAAGTAAAAATAATATTAACACAATTAGATATAAATGATAGCATATAAGGTTGAAATGTTAATTACTTAGCAGGATCACCTAGGTTAATATATGAATGTAAAATAATGTAAAATTTGGAATAAATAAAGAGTTAAAAAAAAAAAAAAAAAAAAAAAAAAAAAAAACAAAACGAAAAAAGAAAAAAGAAACAAAAACCCCCCCCCCTCCCCCTTCTAACTAAAAAAAATATACCAACAACAACGAAAAACAAAAAATAAACAAAAAATACACAAAACACAAACCACAACTCACACGCTTTTTTCCCGAACGGACGCACAAAAAAAAAAACAAACCACCACCACACAACCCACCCCCAACCTCCCTCTCATTTTTTTTCCCCAAAGGAAAAAGAGAAATGATGCAGGGCGCGTTTTCTCCAAACCCAAAATAAGAAAAATGTGGAAAAGAATTTTTTATTATTAAAAAAAATTTTTTTATATATTTTTTTTTTTTTTTTGTAGAAATATGGTTTTTTGGTGCCTTGAATACGACGCCGACAACACAACACCCCCCCCCAAAAAAAAGTGAAAAAAAAAGGCAAGCCGCTAAGCGAAAAAATGCTAAAAAAAACACATTCTTCTATACAACCCTACAATATCTCACTATCGGCGCGAACATGCCCCAAATAGGCTTTATTTGCCGACAGACATAACCCGGAAGCGAATGTTCGTCCAGTACCAACGACGCACCCTAATCTGGAAGTAAGCGAAACATTCTTCGGTAGAGTGGTTAAGGAGCTCAATATATCTATTGTTAAACTCGGACATGAACAATGTGAAACGTGCGAGGCGACTAAACTGCACCAGGAACTTTTGGGACATGAGAGTGAAGATGCAAGCCATGGTTGCTCTGTTTGCGATAGGTATAAAGAGCACAAGCGTATTGCTGACATAGCTCGCGTTGCGTATCAGGCGGATGGTGGGAAAGTCGAACCGGACGAAATAGTGCTTTCTGTTGATTTAATTTAATTTTCACGAAATAATAATACGTAATTCTAATAAAGTCATTTATACAGGTAATCCAGCTGCCTCGTCTAGATGGCTTCAAAACGATCGTGTTTTCGCAAAGGTTTTTGGCATTTAATGAAACGTTTGCACCTTTCGGGAAGGACGCCCAATCTAATGCGGTAATAGCGTGCCTGTGGAATGAGGCGATTGCAGGCAGATCAGCAAACGACATAATCAGCTGTTTCCATCGCGTCGTTCATCATCTATCCAATAAACGCAGAATTACATTCTGGCTCGACAACTGCGCAGCGCAAAATAAAAATTGGGGACTGTTCTTCCATTTAATATTGATCGTTAATTCCCCATCAGTTCACTTGAAGGAAATAATCCTCAAATTTTTTGAGTCTGGCCATACCTTCATGGCAGCAGATTCATTTCATGCTGCCGTTGAGAAAGCTATGCGTCAATCCCCGCCGATCACATTCCCGGAGTTCCCGGATGCTGTTTCAAGAGCGAAGTCAAAAGTCGATGTGTTGAACATGGAGGAAACTAGTTTTATTCAGACAACGATGAACGTCAGCCAATACACCTTAAATAAATCCAAGAAACGCCCGTACATCGATAAGCTCAAGCGGGTCATTGTACGAAAGGGAAGTTTTGAGTTCCACTACAGTCACTCTGTTGTTGACGAAGACTGTTCTCTAAAAAGCAGCAGCATCAGCTTACCGCAGAAGGTTTCATATTGGAAGACACGCTGAAACCCCAAAAGAACCCTGTTGGATTGGATGCTGCTCGCAAGGATACCCTTCTAAGTGTGATTTCACCTCTCATCCGCGAGGAGCAGAAGATATTCTGGGAAAGCTTGCCTATTAAGCAAGAATAAGTGTATGACACTTTTGTTGAAAACCTTTTTTCTTAAATACATTTGAATTACCAACGATTGTTTCATTTGCCCACATACAATAGTACCACTCGTTAAAATTACAATACAAAACAACAGAGGCCATAATAACTGAAAATTTTCATCAGTTTCTTAAGAAATAGCAAATGGGACTGTTATGCGGGGGCTTTCAATATAGGACGCACATGATTTGGCATTTTTTTCACACATGGACATAAAAATCCGCAATTTTTAGTATGAATTTGAGAAGTACATTGAAAATGAATACTATTCTTAGGGTTAACTCAAAAGTGATGAAAAGTCATATGGGACTGTTATGCGAGTGGGGGCAGTATATGTTCAATATAATTCATGTTTATTTAAAATTGATTAAAATTGAATTACTGGGAGTAGTACTTACCAATATCGGGCCGGAATTGAAAAATCACGCTCATTCTCTCATTCATTCCTAAATACTTCCCTATATACACACATGCACACGTACATATATACATACAGCGAGTCAAGTTGACCAGATAAAGGAAGGGTAGCTCTCCTCCAGCAGTTGATTCTCGGCAACACTCATCACGGTGTGCAGAACGCGACGGTGGTGCGCATCGCTCACGTATACCGGGAATTTCTTGGCCGTAAGTCCGATCAGCTCGAACAGGCTCTGCTGGAAGCGGTTCATTAGATTTCACTGATCGAACACGCTCAACATGTCGTCCAGCAGCTGCGACAACTTTTTGTTTTCTGCGTGTTTTTTATTAATATTTTTCTTTGACCATTCAATCAACGCAAGCACAACTACATTTTTCAACATTCAAGAACAGTTGCAGCAAAAAAACAAACGTCAGGTCCACTCACAGGCACAGCCTCCTTTTTTTTCCAATCATCAAAACTAAAATTATACTGCTTATAACCGCATGTCCGTCTTTTATAAACATAGTAGTTGAAGTTCAGAAGAGCAATTTTAAAGTAAATGTTATACTAGAATGCTGAAAAACAAATTGAGCCTCTGATGCTTGTCATGTTGCTCCAGGATCATGAGATGCCTGAGAATCTTTGGGAATGCAAAGATGATTCCAAAGCGTGCTGAAATTATGAATTAAATGAGAATGAAAAATATTAAGATATGATTTACAGGTATGGGTATACAATATGATTTACAGGTACACGATCTTCAGACGCACCTCCTCACTTCGCTATTGTCAAATTGACAACATTACCCAAGCTACGCCAACCAGCGGCTCCATGTTTCAGCTGGCAGTCTTTTGAGATCATATGACTCGTGGAGGCGTGATGTAGGAACTTGTGAGGACTGGAGGTCAGTCGCACCCTCCTTCGAAGTTGTCAACTCACCATTTGAAGCCCTTAATTATAGATTGTAGTTTGATTAACTTACTTGTTTAGGTTAAATTTTTGTGGAATGTGTGAGTCAGTGTTTGATTGTTAAAAAATTGTAATTTGAAGTTCTAGATATAAGAAAACCATTGTTCCTTATGCTTTGTTCAAAATTTCCATCGCAATTTTTCCATCCATAAAATTGTAATTCCTATTAACCTCGAGACGGCCGCGAGTAATCGGTTCTACCCCCCTAACCTTAATTCTAAGATAACTGATGTATATAAACATGAAAACTTGGCTCTGTAAAGTTGATTCGATTGCGCCTGTACAAATAAATGAATTCATAAAAAAAAATCTCACGAACACAATGACAGACTTTTGCATTCCCTAATACAACCTAACCACTTCTTCTCCACTTGTACCTCATTGCATCCAGCCTGCTATTTTTGAAAGAGTATGATTGTGTGGCGTGTACTATGATACCGCTACATTCCTAGACCAAAACGAGAATCGAACCCAGCCACACAGAGACAAATTTGATAGCCAAGTTTACCAATATTGGGAGTTAGGATGACTATTGCAGTATAGTGATTTTGAACCGACTATGATCATGGTCAAAATGACCATTAAAAATAGTTGATCCAACATTTGCCACAATGTCGGATTAGCCCTTGTTACCATGATCATAATCAAGAATGCCATGAACGTGGTGATTCGACCATTTTCATGGTTATTGTAACCATTATATGCGAAAATCATTGTCACAACCCTGTGGGATGTGACGCACCTCCCGAACTTCAGCAACCTTGACGCCGAGCGCACACACAGAGACAAAGTTGATAGTCAAGTTCACCATTATTGGAGGTTAGGATGACTATTGCAGTTTAGTGATTTTGAACCGACTATGATCATGTTCACAACGACCATTAAAAATAGTTGATCCAATATTTGCCATAATGTCGTAATAGTCCTTGTTACCATGATCATAGTCAAGAATACCATGAACGTGGTGAATTCGACCATTTTCATGGTTATTATAACCATTATATCCGATAGTAATCCTGACCATGATATAATTGTCGGTATAACGATAGAATTTTTTTCAGAGCACCACTACATCTCTGCTACCTAAACTGTCACTTACTCACCGTGTGCTGGGTGCGGTGGCATCTTTGCGCCAGTAAACAATAGTTTAATTACAAGTGAATGAGTTCAGGTGAAATGTAAGGAGCCAATTAATGTAGCTTCTAAAACTATTCCCTACACTAGTTACACGGTTACGACGGACAATTGTTGCAAGGCATGGACGAGTTCGTTTATTTGAAGAAACCAGGGTTGCTGCCCGCGTTTATCCAATAAATGCACTCGTTGACCGATAGATCTTCTCATACAATGTTTTCCGGGACGCGATGTATGACAAGTTGATGGCATTTGGAATTTGCTACAGCTTCCATCCATCGCATCACGACAAGCGATTTGTTTTGATATAGATAATCGCGCTTATACACCACTCACTCGCCGCGATGCATCGCATCGCATCGCCGTGAGTGAGTGGTGAATAAGCGCGATTATCTATATCAAGGCGAATCGTTCGTCATGATACGATGGATGAAAGTTGTAGCAAAATCCAAATACTATTACTTTGTCATACATAGCGTTACGGAAAACATTGTATGAGAAGAGATATCGGTCAACGAGTGCAAGAAACACTAAACGTAAGTAACAAAATGAATGTATACTTAGAGCAATTGAATTATACACAATTACTAGCTATTTGAGAATGCGACAAAGTTACTTTGTGCGTTAGGGTAGAAGCCCCGAAATTGAACATTATTAGACTTAAGCTAGCTAACATTAGAACGATTGAAGTTAAAGCTAATTATGCTAATTGAAATTATATTTGTATATGAACAAATTTATAACACATACAATTCAAATAAAGTGTTACGGAATCGGAAATAGTTTTTTCTTCTCGTCTGTTCGGTTGCTGGCGCAACAAAATTATAAAATCCGTTTATTGATCGGGGGCTTTTGTTGGTCGGAATGTTGAAGACGAGCGAGGGTCAGAAGCGGGGAACTTCTCCGATGAAGAATCCGCCGCCTGGAGTGAGCTGTAAAATATGTCAGGAGCCGGATGATAGCCGTATGGTGGCGTGTGATCCATGTGAACAGGGGTATCACTTCGCGTATGTTAGTGTGGACTCGAGTGTTCAGGATCAGGAGTGGAACTGCAAAAAATGTCAGGAGGCGGCAATTCAACTTCCACCCGGCACATCTACGCCTAACTATAGTGATGGAGCGATACCGAAGTCGGGAATCAACAAACCAACGAATGCAAATCTGGAGGAATCTCTGCGGAAGCAGATAGCGGCGATGCAAAGTTCGAGCGGATGATCAAATGATCAGGTGGCAAGGGATGCCAGTCAATTACTTCGGGTGGAGGCGGACTAGCGGCGAGTTCGATTGAGAATCTGCCGGCGCAAATCTTACGTGGTGGAGGATTAGCGACGAGTTTGACGAATAATCAAGATCCGCGAATGGAGCTCGGTAGTGGTGGAGCAGTGGCAAATATGATCGGAAATCTAGCGTCGCCATGGACTTCCAGAGATGGACCAACAGCAAGTTCGACAGGCAACCCGCACCCGCACCCGACAGGCAACGTTTACGATATGAGCCTGGGAGGCGATGTTCTAACGCAGGAGCTGAGGTTGCTAGTGGAAAGACAGGCATTAGAGCGGAAGCATTTGGAGGAGCGAAATCAACTTCTACATCGGCAAACGAAGGTGCAGCTGGTGGAGCCGGACTGAATCCTCAAGCGACAGTGTTCCAGCCGAATGTTAGCGGTTTTCTCGGCTTTCCTTCGCTAAGCCAAAGCCAGGTGTCAGCGCGCCAAGCTGTTAGCAAAGAACTCCCATCATTTTCCGGGAACCCGGAGGAATGGCCGCTGTTCCTAGCAAGCTATGAAAACTCGACTAGGATCTGCGGATTCAGTGACGAAGAAAATCTCTTGCGTCTCCAATGGAGCCAGAAGGGCAGGGCTTTAGAAACGGTATGCGGCCGGTTGCTACACGCTACTAATTTGTCTGGTGTTATTTCGACGCTGAAAACTCTGTACGGGAGGCCGAAAATCATTATCCACTCGATGGTTAACAAAATTCAGGAGATGCCGGCGCAGAAGGCAGAAAAGCTGAACACACTGATAGACTTCGGAGTAGCAGTTCAGAACTTCTGCGCTGCCATCACCACGTCAGGTCTAAACAAATATCTGTGTAACGTGGCTCTGCTGTGTGAGTTGACAGATAAACTACCGCCATCCATTCGGTTGAATTGGGCCTATCATCGTCAGTAGCTGAAAGGAGTCACTTTGAAGAGTTTCGGCGACTGGCTGGGAAAATTAGTTGAAGCCGCAAGCATTGTAACGATTCCTTCTATTAGCAGTTCGAGACAAGAAAGGCGCGGCCGAGAAGAAGATAACTACATCAACATCCATACAGACAGTTACTCGGCGAAGAGAACTTCTTCGAAGGATCGTACGCCTGTCGTTGTAAAAAGATGTTCCGCATGTCTGGAAGAATGCAGTGGTCTCGAAACGTGCCACAAGTTCCTCAGTATGCATGTCGGGTCCCGCTGGGCTGTAATCAAAGAGCAAAAGCTTTGTAGAAAGTGTCTATGAAAGCATTTCGGCGCTTGTCTAGTGAGCTGCGTGTGGGAAGAATGGCTGTTCGTTTATGCACAGTATGTTGCTTCACGACGATAAACGCTACAAAAAGACCCTCACTCCAATCAACGGCTCCATCAAGTGGAAACTCATCGACGCAAAGCTGCAACAGTCATGTGAAACCGGTGACAAAGGTTCTGTTCAGATACATACCAGTGACAATATACGGAAAAGGCAAACAGGTAACAGCTTTCGCTTTTCTCAACGACGGATCGTCGGCCACGTTAATGGAGCACAGTCTCATTAACGAACTGGGACTCAAAGGAATGTCTCATTCATTGTGTCTAAGCTGGACAGGTGGTCATTAGCGGGAGGAAGCAGAGTCAGTTGCCATTTTGCTTAAGATCTCCGGAACCCACAACAGCAAACAAGTGTTCGAGCTTCCAGAGGTACACACAGTTCAATATCTTTCTCTGCCAAAGCAGTCAATGTCGGTGTCGCAGTTGACAACTAGCTACAGTTATCTCGTGGGACTTCCCCTGCAATCCTACGACAGTGTATCCCCAAGAATTCTTATCAGAATGAACAACTGTCGGCTCGGCCATGCTTTGAGAATCAATGAAGGAAGCGAAAACGAGCCAATCGTTTCCAAGAACCGCCTTGAATGGCTGGTCTACGGACGGTGTGAGGTAGCATCTGGTGGCTCAAATTCCGATCACAGTGGCTATAATAACTTTCATATTTGTCCGTGTGTGAAGAAAGATGACGCAAATCTGGACATGGCCCTGAAGAAGTACTTCTCGATCGACTCGTTGAGCATCTCTGGATCCTCGAAGTCGTTACTCTCGAAGGATGAGGAGCGTGCGATGAGAATTCTGTATTCCGAAACGCGTCTCATCAGAGGCCGATATGAAACTGGACTATTGTGGCGCTACGATCAAGTGCAATTGCCAAACAATAAGGCGATGGCACTGAAGCGGCTAGACTGCCTACGCAAGCGGATGAAGCGGGAACCCGAGGTAGGTGCGGCGGTGTGTGCGAAGATGGTCGAATACGAAGAGAAGGGTTACATTCGACGGCTCTCAGCAGCGGAAAAGGCGGAGAAGCATTCGAATGACTGGTACCTGCCGACTTTCCCGGTAATCAACCCAAATAAGCCCGGGAAGATACGGATCGTGTTCGAGGCAGCAACGAAGGTGAATGACATTTCTTTAAATTCGTTTCTACTCACAGGACCGGATCAACTGGTGTCGTTGCTTGGCGTTCTCTTCAAGTTCCGGGAGTTCCGCGTCTCAATTGTGGGAGACATTCGTGAAACGTTCTTCCAAGTACTGATGAAAAAGCAAGACCAGCGAAGCCAGATGATTTTGTGGAGTAGCGGAGATCCTGACGATGATCCGGAAGTTTATGTAGTGCAGGAAAATATCGCGCCGCATTTTCTGGACCGGCTCCCGTGACGTGGTATGCTAGCTCCGGTCTGATCACCGACGTTACAGCCAATTCGTGACCTTCAGGATCAGCGAGCTGCTTGATACAACGCAAGTAGGCGAGTGGAGATGGCTTCCATCAAGGAAAAACGTAGCTGACGATGGAACGAAATGGTCACGATTGCCAGACTTTCAACCACACAGTCGTTGGTTCCATGGACCAGATTTTTTCTGGGAGCATGAAAATAACTGGCCTAGTGATGGCGGAGATCAAGGAACAACCACGGAGGAGATTCGTCTCAGCGTTCTCCATCATTCAATGACCGAGTCGTTCATGTGCTTTGGGCGCTTCCCCAAATGGAAACGGCTATTGAGGACAGTTGCATACGTTCACCGCTTCGCATCAAATCTTCGCAGTCACGCTAAGCGTACGGCCATAGAATTTGGTCCGTTAACGCAGGAGGAGCTAAGCCGTGCCGAGAACATCATCTACCGTCAGGTTCAGCTGCAAACGTACTCGGACGCAATAACCCAGAAGCACAATCATGGGAGCGGACTCTACCGAAGACCAGCCCGCTGTATAAGCTCAGCCCGACCATCGACGTGAACGGTATTTTGCGGATGCGTGGCCGTATAGATGCTTGCACGTGGGCAGATGAATCAACCAAAAATCCGATCCTGCTGCCCAGGTCAAATCACGTGTCTAGTCTGGTGCTTGCCGATTATCACGTGACATACCGACACCAGAACCACCACACCGCTATAAACCAGGTTAAGCTGAAGTTTTACATTCCCCGTCTTCGTTCAGAGTTCAACCGTGTCCGCAGAAATTGCCACCACTGCAAGATCCGACGTGCAAGCCCCCAGCATCCAGCGATTGGGAGTCTTCCAGCTGCTCGGTTGACAGCACTCCAGCGAACGCTCACGTACACCGGAATCGACTATTTCGGACCGATGCTTGTTCTAGTTGGCAGAAGGTCCGAGAAGAGATGGGGAGACCTGCCAACCTGCATGACGACCAGAGGCGTGCACATCGAGATAACACACTCTCTAACGACGGACACATGCATTTTAGCTTTGCGCAACTTTATCGCTAGAAGAGGATCACCGGTGGAGATCATATGCGACCGGGGGACGAATTTCGTGGGAGCGTCTCGATAGCTCCGTGAAGCCACGTCGATCAGGCGAAACTGATGGTCGAATTCGTTAGTCCAAACATCAAATGGACATTCAACCCACCAGCCGCGCCACATTTCGGTGGCTGCTGGGAGCGGTTGATCCAATCAGTCTAGAGGACGATGAACCAGTTCAACCTGCCACATCTGCCAAGCGACGAAATTCTTCGCTCTACGCTGATGGAGATTGAGATGATCTTGAATACCAGACCGCTCACCGACATTCCGCTAGACCACGAAACCGAACCCCTCTAACTCCGAACCACTTTTTGTAAGGGTCTTCGAATGGGAGTAAGCCCCGGATCACCTTCGATGACAGACCGGCTGTGTTGATGGAAGATGGCCCAGCTATACGCCGACAACTTTTGGAGTATAGGTGGCACGAGTACCTGCCCACTTTTACCCGCAAGACGAAGTGGTTTCAGCCCGTGAAACCCATCGAAGAAGGCGATCTGGTATTGATCGTCGACGGAAACCTGCCAAGAAATTGCCGGCGCGTGATCGAGACGGTCCAAGCCAAGGACGGCCAGGTTCGCCGCGTGGCTGTGCAGACTCCGAGCGGACTGCTGGAGAGGGCAGCGACAAAGGTTGCTGTGTTAGACATCGGTGCAAGAGAAGGTAAGCCACGAGGACAACAGTGGCGTACCGAGGGGGAATGTCACAACCCTATGGGATGTGACGCACCTCCCGAACTTCAGCAACCTTGACGCCGAGCGCACACCACTACATCTCTGCTGCCCGAACTGTCACTTACTCACCGTGAGATCTAGTACCAGCAGTTCCGTAACTCGATGTTTCCTCGGAAGGATAATGGGGTGGCGAACGTTATACCCTACGTCTTCGGCAGAACCAATCCGACCTCTTTCGCGCAGCAGGCCGCTGTTTTCCAACATCGGCATCAGTTGGAAAATGGAGCTATGTTTCCCGATGATCCTGCCCGCTCTCGTTAGGTGCTTTGTCGGTCAGCGCAACGACCTCATCTGGGTACGTTTCACGTTGTACCACTTTGAAGATGGTTTCTTCTGCTAATTGGAGTTCGTTTTGCGATAACAGGCCGGGCCGCAATGGCCACTTCTTGTTCGAATTGTTCAGGAATCGAAGCGCGTACGCCATTGTTCGTAGTAGGCGACTCCAGGAAGAGAACCGGGCAAAATCTATCGGGGGTTCGAAATAGAGATGAGCGCGTTCGTTTGCGGCCTCAATGTGGTCGCACAACGCTTGCACTGCCATGCCAATGTCAATAAGCCCTTCGAGTTTGTCCGACCTTGGGGCCGGAAGTTCCCGCACTTTCCGGAGTAGGGCATTGATCAGTAACTCCGGTCGTCCGAATCGCATCCGGAGGGTCTCGATCACCTGTGGTACTGCTACTGGTAGCACCAATCGACTGCGTACTGTTTCGAGCGCAGCCCCCGATAAGCACCGCTGTAAGCGTAGCACGTTCTCTCCGTCCGTGAATCCACAAGCTTCGGATGTGTAACGGTAGCTGGAGATGAAGATCGGCCAATCGGCGGGGTCGCCGGAGAATCTGGGAAGCTCCTTAGCCAGGGACTGCCTTGTTGCTAGCTGCTGTTGCGTGGGACGTACTATTTCGCAGTTGGGAATCACTTGATCATGTTGAGAACGTTCTGACTGACGAGGGGTCTGAGACGATTCAACCACGCGAGAGGGAGGACTTCTCGATTGCAAACTGGTTGAATTTAGTTCGCGTACAAAATTGAACGAACTGTCGTTACGAGAGTGCGCGAGTGATTCTCGCAGCTGCTCTCTGGCGAAGATTGGAGGAATACGTGGGTCTTCCGGGCGCGCGTCGCTTCGCAGCTGCTCTCGGGAAGTTGGAATATTGGTCGTGGGGCAACAGTTAATGGCATATCGGTTTGGATTTTCAATGAATTTACTCAAGGCTTGACGCTTACCTTGGGGTTCCGTCTCTTTCGGGCGCAGAGAAATATTCGGTTGACTTACCGCAGAAGAACCCGTTTGGTTTACCGGTACCTTGAGTGGCCAGATTTGATCCGGCTAGATGACTCCTCCGACTGCTCCGGCTTCGTCCGAAATCGTCGGCAATGTTCGACGCACTTTCGGGATAGTTACGGTAGGGTTCTGCCTGCGCGATGTTCCCACCGCCGGTTCTGGTTGAACTTGTACCGCTTGTTGATTCGATTCGAAGGATTGGTTCCCGGCCTGGAAACCTTCAAGAAGCTTGCGACACATTTCCAATTGAGTATGGAGCTCGGCGAGTTGATCAGGTGTTGGGTTGGCGCGCTGTTCGCACTGCTCAACCCTTTTCTTGAGCTCCTTCAGGGCTACTTGAGGATCCTTCTTGTGCTTCATACCTTCAACGGTACTCGGTTCGAGCGCCGAAAGAGGTATCGAAACCATAACCGACGCTGTAGTCCGCGGCGTATCAGACGGCGGCATCGACCGACGGGAAATCGGCACTAGAGGAGCACTGGGCGGGGGTGGCGTTGTGAGCTGCTTGTTGGATGCGGGTGAAGTTAAAATATTGACCGCTTCGCCAGAGAATCCACCACCGCGGTTACTTTTCGCATTGGCTCCGTCGAGCGCCCTATCGATCAGCTTCTGCTGCTCATCCAAATGACGGCGCTGTAGCTCGATTTCCATACGGGAGCGCTCGAGTTGCTGTCGTTCTACTAGCTGGCTCAGACACGGAGAAAAAACAGTCCCGTTTGAAACAACAAACTTTTTTGTTGAAATCTAAACTAAAAATATTGTTGTTTTAAAAATCCGTTTTGTTGTTTTAAACTAACGATTTTGTTTTGAAACAAACAAGCAGGAAGTTTGTTTCTACCTAAAGATATTACCACAAAACAACACAAATTATGATTGTTCTAAACTAACATATTTGTTGTTTTTACCTTGCAAGAGGTTTATTATTACCAAAACACAGGTTACATTGACTCAGGGAAACAAATTAAAATGTTAGATTGATTCAACCAAAGCGGCGGTTAAATTAAACTGATATATTGTTTGGAGAAGAAACAACTAAAAGTTTAGTTTGAAACAAACTATTTTTTTTGATTTATTCTATTTTCTGTCCGGTCCCGCTGCATGCTCTATTCACGTAAGTTTTCAACGCAGGTGAAAATTTAATGTAATGAATTTAATGAAAACCTGAAAATAGTATAAAGGCTCGCATTAACATTTTTAGATTTCTTTTAGACTGAGAGAGGTCTATAAATGTAAATGTGCGCTTTTCTAATGTTTGTTGGCCTTTTATTCAAATAAATATTATTGAAATGATTACAAGAGAAATGTAGGTGAACGGAAATGTTTGTTGTTTCCACCGTTTCGATCGTTTGTTTCAAACAGCAATTCAGTTTAAATCATACTCAAATTTGTTTGAAACAAACCATAAGCGTTGGTAAAACCAACTAACAAATCGGTTTGTTTTCGTAGCTGTCATAATGAAACAACCAACATAATAGTAAATTCAAACGGATGTCAGTTGAACTTAACTGCTTAGTTCCCGAATGAATAATCCAAAATTTTAGTTTGTTTTAACCACCGCAGGTAGTCAAATCAAACTAATATGATGTTTGTGCCCACTTCAACGTGAAATTCCGGTTAAATGAAACTAGAATATGTTTGCATTTACCAATCTTTTTTCTCAGTGACACAATAAAACAATTAATTGTTTTTTCCTCCCCCAGCACATAATGCTGCGCATACATAATATAATTTATTCATAACCTGCACAGTGAAGATGGAAATATCCTTGTTTTCTTTTCATGTCATTTAATTTATTTTTTGCCACCAATAACCCCAACCCCCCCCAACCCCGCCGCGCCCACCACCCTCCGCTCTTTTCCCCCCCCACCTTGGGTTAAACCGCTTTCACGGGTTCCACCGAACCTTCAATAGGGTGGCGTCCATTTTCGATTTCCATCTGACGCGGAACGCACTTCGTCGGAGATTTTCTACCGTTTTTAGAACAATTGACGCACGTGGTTAAGATAGTGTATAGCTTTAATTATTTTATTTTTACTTATTTATTTTTGTGTCATGACTCCACTTAAAAGGTTATGTAATCGTTTCTTATTGTAATTTTAACATCATTTAACATTTATTATTTAACATCATTAGGACCTAAACTTGGTCTGTTGATGTCTACTTCAAATAAACAAAATGAAATGAATTCTGGTAATAACTTATGGGCAAACTACATATTTTGCATCGTACTTTTTTTCATTTACCTCGTCGAAATACACCCATGCCGGGCTCATCTTGGATTTGTTGGAACATGATGCCATCACTCAGCCAAATAATCTTAAGAATTTCATAAGGTTCAACTAATGAACGATGCTTTTGAATTTCATAAGGTTGACTTATGAACGGATTTTGTTTCACTCGACGCTGCTCTTGTACGCCTTTCCCTTTCCCAATTTTATTTTACAAATCCCCGGCCCCTACCCCCCCCCCTCCCAGTTCCGATCCCGGTTGCTGAAAATTTTTATTTTTGCAACACCATTACATTTCATAAGGTAAAGGAGATCGCAGCAAGCCGTGCTTGGAAACTGACGTGTTTTGCTTTTGCTGCGTCGTTTTCGCGAAAAAATCAAACAGTAATTCGTAATTTAACTTGAACTAACAGTGAAATCATAAAATCCCCGCGTGCATTGTGTAAGCCGTAGTAAATACAATCGATTCCCTTTCAAAATGTTTGAGTGTCGGTAGTATTTCCCCGTTTTTTTTTTTTTTTGTGCTTCGCCCCCGCACCCGGAAGAAGAGTTACATCAGCTTAGTTTTGGTTATTAGTGGTAATATTGTGACACTCGGGTATAATTTATTAGTTTAGAGTGTTTTTCCGCTATGTCGCGAGTGAATCGATGATTATTAGCAGTTTTGAAGCTCGAAATAGAGTCGCCTCATTGCGGGGATTTGCATTATTGGCAGTGTGTGGAGTGAAAAAAAAAAGAAGACGAGTGCAATGTAGAGAACAGCCATTTGCTGGTCAGAAACAGCAAACGAAAACAACACGCATGGACGGGTGAAAAGCTTGCACATAATTTTAGGTGCATTCACCACGGGGTGTACAGAATTTTGTTATGCCGGTTGCATATCTAGCGGGCGGTTTCGCAACGTTAATTTTTGCGCATATTTAATCGCGAGTGCAAAAAATTAATTACGAATCAACGTCGACATTTTTGGAATGAACAAGATAGTGTGATTCAGGAGGCGGACATGGGTGAGATGTATCTGACTATAACTATATAACAATAATCTTATTTTCAAATAATACTAAATACGTGCCTGGTTTGGAAATTCAAAATTTCCAAATCTGGAAGTGTGTTACAGTGCCCTTATCCAAATGATATCGGTAATGTTTACATGCGGGGCTTATTGTATGTGAAAGTAACCTCGGAATGGGCGTGACTCTCCAGACATTCTGAAATGGGTTGCTGGATCTGCAGTAGAGCTATCACTTTCTAGCTCCCGGATTAAAGCTGCTTCCAATGGTCACTTGAATGATTGTTGTAAACAGATTTCTTCCATAATACCATTGCCGGCCGATGGGTGTTAGATTGGACACACACACACACCCAAATAACCCCCCCCAACAAACATAATATTTATATACAAATTTTTTCCCCCCCAAAAAAAAATACCATTTTTTTTCTTTTCCCCTTTTTATATAATCTGAACCCAAATATAAAGATGATCTCTTATCTCCCACACTGAAAAAGTGTTTAAAACTCACAAACAAACACCACATTAAAAATACAAACCTGGCAAAAAAAAAACCGACTGGAAAAATAGCTTTCCCACAATTTCTCATCCATTTATATCATATATTTTTATTATTTTTTAGTTGTTCGATTCGAGTGTCTAGTATATAGTTTGACATTAAGAGAATTCCATTTCATTTTGTTCCGGATTCCACTGAGTGAATGGTACATGAATAAACCACCCTCATGATTGCATATGCGACCCTGTGCAATTGGCACACGTAAAAAAACCGAAAACAAACATATTCATTATTTATGTTTTATTTTATTTTTATTAATCGAGTGGTTAATCGAAGCAAATTAATCGAGTATCTTGATTACTGAGTTTCAGCTAATCGATTAGAAATTACTCGATTATTTGAGCAATTAATCGATTAGAAATTACTCGATTATTTGAGCAATTAATCGATTAATCAATTAATCGATACATAATCAGACGTCCCTACTTACATGGTATGCTTTCTAGCTTCGCCTTGTCTACTGAGTTAAGCGATAAACTTTGCACCAAAAGCGTGTGAATTCCATTTAGTTCTATGGACTAAGTAAGTCTATTTGCTACATACCTGTAAAGTAATCCAAATGATGTCGAAGTTCGTTGTCTATTCCTTTGCGTAGAGCTACTGATGCCAATGAACGGGCTTGTTTATAGGATCCTGCATTGCCCGGCACAAAAATCACTGGAGCCCCAGTAAACTGCATATTCCTGGTTTTATGAGCCAGTTGACCCTCCGAGTAAGCGTAAAGCCCATACGCAATGAAGTTATCATTTTCCGGGAAACTTATTTTCTGTAATAACAATATATTCAATAGAATGTTCATAGTTGTTTATTTCCGTTCAATACCACAAATTGAGGATATTCGTACATGTAAGTCATTCTACATCGATTTTCTTCTATTTTTGTTATATTTATCAGGAATCCGAACATAACTAAGAAGAGGCTGCACAATGATGCTATGACCACAAATTTTGAAAACATTCTTGATTATGGTAGAATTATGATTAAATTCGTCGAGCTCACATACTATTTATTGATATAATATTATAACTTAATTTTGTTGATTGTTTATAGCAATTCCGCAGAAAACGACTGCTTTGAATGATTTTTTTTTAATTCCCCCCTTTTTTTTATATACACACAGAAAAACCAAACCCCCCAAAAAAAAATATTTTCCCCCCATTTAACACCTAAAAAAAACAAATCATAAATGAGTTATTCACAGAGTATCCAATTTTGAGTAATCTAAATAGACTCTGTGGTGAGTGAAATTAACTGTTGTAACACGGAGAAAAAACAGTCCCGTTTGAAACAACAAACTTTTTTGTTGAAATCCAAACTAAAAATATTGTTGTTTTAAAAATCCGTTTTGTTGTTTTAAACCAACGATTTTGTTTTGAAACAAACAAGCAGGAAGTTTGTTTCTACCTAAAGATATTACCACAAAACAACACAAATTATGATTGTTCTAAACTAACATATTTGTTGTTTTTACCTTGCAAGAGGTTTATTATTACCAAAACACAGGTTACATTGACTCAGGGAAACAAATTAAAATGTTAGATTGATTCAACCAAAGCGGCGGTTAAATCAAACTGATATATTGTTTGGAGAAGAAACAACTAAAAGTTTAGTTTGAAACAAACTATTTTTTTTTTATTTATTCTATTTTCTGTCCGGTCCCGCTGCATGCTCTATTCACGTAAGTTTTCAACGCAGGTGAAAATTTAATGTAATGAATTTAATGAAAACCTGAAAATAGTATAAAGGCTCGCATTAACATTTTTAGATTTCTTTTAGACTGAGAGAGGTCTATAAATGTAAATGTGCGCTTTTCTAATGTTTGTTGGCCTTTTATTCAAATAAATATTATTGAAATGATTACAAGAGAAATGTAGGTGAACGGAAATGTTTGTTGTTTCCACCGTTTCGATCGTTTGTTTCAAACAGCAATTCAGTTTAAATCATACTCAAATTTGTTTGAAACAAACCATAAGCGTTGGTAAAACCAACTAACAAATCGGTTTGTTTTCGTAGCTGTCATAATCAAACAACCAACATAATAGTAAATTCAAACGGATGTCAGTTGAACTTAACTGCTTAGTTCCCGAATGAATAATCGAAAATTTTAGTTTGTTTTAACCACCGCAGGTAGTCAAATCAAACTAATATGATGTTTGTGCCCACTTCAACGTGAAATTCCGGTTAAATGAAACTAGAATATGTTTGCATTTACCAATCTTTTTTCTCAGTGAAAAAAAGAATCGGGTCTACCTGTCAAAGTCATCCTGTTCTTTTTATCCGTCCGCGAAAATATTTAAGCTGTTCACGGATATTGTTCTGTTCTACGTTTTCTTAAAGAAGTGATTTGTCAAGGATTTTAAGGTGAGACAGCATAATACCAACAATCAATGTGCAACTAGCGATTTGAAATTGGTTCACTGTTGTAGAACCCCTAGGTCCGAAGTATACCTTGCAGTCTGCGCCTTGCAATAATTCTTGCGCTTTTCGGTACCTTCCGGTACTAGTATCTTGGTTGTTGTTTTGATTCACTATGTTATTTTGACATAACATTTGAGAATGTGTTGGTGTGAGCTACGTTGTTAGGGGTGAATCATTGAGCTTGGGACCGAGCTTGGGACCGATGTGCTAGTACTGACTGAGCCAAGAAAAATATCGTATTTGTTCGGGACCTACTGGTCTTAGAATTAGTCTATGATAATACCAACAATAACACCCCAATGAATAATAGCAACATTCGACTTTCTTCCAGCTACAAATCTCTCACCGGCAGCGAATCGGATCAAAACTACGAATCCGTCCGAGCAAACCCCGTCGACGACCGGTTCACCGTCCAACGATTTGCTCTCGACGTTCGATTCTTAGGCGACGCCAGGTGTGCACGAGGCAACCACCACGACAACGATGGAGGACACCGAATTCGACACTCCTCCGGCCGAAACAGAAGCGAAGACACCTTCGATGTGTGAAATAGAAATCACCGGCGTCAGTGACTACTTTCAAGTCTGACTTTTTCAGGCCAATTGTGAAAACCGTCGTGCAGTATAAGTTTATTAATTGTTTTTTATATGTGTGTTTAGGAATGCTGTTATATCCTGACGACGAGCGAATAACAACTCCAACATAGTATATTTAGATGATTAATATCATCCGAATGCAGCTTCAGAATTATGCTTAAGTTAGATATCCGTTCCTTACTACATGAACCAGTAACAAAAAAAAAATTGTTCACAAAACGAAAAAATATGTTTTCATTAATCCGACTTTTATTTATTTATTTTATTTTCAAACAATTAGCTGTCTTATTAAAATTTATATTGATTCATCTGAAAAAAAAAAAACAATTTAAGTTAAAACTATTTTTTATTTCAACCTTAACAGCTCACTTTTATTTGAACTGCACACTTTCTGGTTGAAAGTTCATTTTGAAATAAAAATAATTTGCTTTTATTTCCAACGATGCCACGGTTTCGATTTGACAGTTCTACAATTCCTTTTGAAGGTTTCAACTTTTAAATGCACCAAGCAAAAAAATTTTGATATGACAGTTTGAACGTTTTTGTTGTGAAAGCTAACCGCTTTCTACGAAAAAGAACCAACGCAACTTTTCAATTTTAGCAATGTTTTTTTTAATTCTACCAATCATTATTCTTTGTGTGTATATATAAATTTCTGCAGCAGTATCCACCTGAAAAGAACGAGAAATAAAATTGTAATTTGTAAGGTTTCCACGCAAACTAATGGGAGCTGTCACTTTTAGTAAAAGTGACAGCACCCATTAGTTTGCATGGAAACCTTACAAATACCAATTTTATGTTTAGTTCTTCTCAGGTGGATACTGCTGCAGAAATTTATTTTCGATTCTTTACTTTTCCGTTTCAGTAAACGGAATTTAACATGGGATTGAGATAGAAAAAGAAATTTCTTTCGAACACGATACCGACCTTTAAGGCGTAAAAAGTATGGCATAATTATGAACCATACCAGTACTTTTTTTTCTCAGTGCTGTATTATCCACAACATTTGGCGACAATGACTGGAGAATTTCGTATAACATCCAAAGTAACAATAAATGCACACTTCCGCAAACAGTTAATATGGGTAAAAGCGGTTAATTTAGGTTATCATAAAAAACGCCGATTTTTCGGAATAAAATTTTCCGTTGACTATTTGTCAAATAGCAGATATATTGTTGGTATAACCATAGACTAACTCTAAGACCAGTAGGTCCCGAACAAATACGATTTTTTTCTTGGCGCAGTCAGTACTAGCACATCGGTCCCAAGCTTAATAATACGCCCCTAATAATGAACTCACACGAACACACTCACAAATATTCTGTCAAAATAACACAGCAAATCAAAACAAAGCCGCGAATATGTATAGTTAGGTGCTGGCTTCAAGGTGTACTTCGGACCAAGGGGTTCTACAACAGTGAACCAATTTTAAATCGCTAGTTGCATATTGATTGTTGGTTGAACTCCTTTAGTCTAGAACGTGTTTTTTTGGTACTGGATTAAAGTATTTGACAGTACACACAAAAAATAAATCTTGTTTTATTAAAAGTTTTGCGCTTTACTTCTGAAAAGTGTTTATTTTTCATTAAATTGAAAGTAAAATAATCTACAATGAAAGTTCTTCGTTTGATTTGAAAGTGTTATGTTTCGGTTCAGTGTGTAAAATTAAAAGTGATTTCTTTTACCACGAAAATTGTAGAACTGTCAAATCCACCAACACATAAAGCAAGAAAATAAAAAAGAATCGAGTTTACCTGTCAAAGTCATCCTGTTATTTTTATCCGTCCGCGAAAATATTTAAGCTGTTCACGGATATTGTTCTGTTCTACGTTTTCTTAAAGAAGTGATTTGTCAAGGATTTTAAGGTGAGACAGCATAATACCAACAATAACACCCCAACGAACAATAGCAACAGTGGACGTTCTTCCAGCAACAAATCTCTCACCGGCAGCGAATCGGATCAAAACTACGAATACGTCCGAGCAAACCCCGTCGACGACCGGTCCACCGTCCAACGATTTGCTCTCGAAGTTCGATTCCTAGGCGACGCCAGGTGTGCACGAGGCAACCACCACGACAACGATGGAGGACACCGAATTCGACACTCCTCCGGCCGAAAGAGAAGCGAAGACGCCTTCGATGTGTGACATAGAAATCACCGGCGTCAGTGACTACTTTCAAGTCTGACTTTTTCAGGCCAATTGTGAAAACCATCGTGCAGTATAAGTTTATTAATTGTTTTTTATATGTGTGTTTAGGAATGCTGTTATATCCTGACGACGAGCGAATAACAACTCCAACATAGTATATTTAGATGATTAATATCATCCGAATGCAGCTTCAGAATTATGTTTAAGATAGATATCCGTTCCTAACTACATGAACCAGAAAAAGAAAAAAATTGTTTACAAAACGAAAAAATATTTTTTCATTAATCCGACTTTTATTTATTTATTTTATTTTCAAACAATTAGCTGTCTTATTAAAATTTATATTCATTCATCTGAAAAAAAAAACAATTTAAGTTAAAACTATTTTTTATTTCAATCTTAACAGCTCACTTTTATTTGAATTGCACACTTTCTGGTTGAAAGTTCATTTTGAAATAAAAATAATTTGCTTTTATTTCCAACGATGCCACGGTTTCGATTTGACAGTTCTACAATTCCTTTTGAAAGTTTCAACTTTTAAATGTACCAAGCAAGAAAATTTTGATATGACAGTTTGAACGTTTTTGTTGTGAAAGCTAACCGCTTTCTACGAAAAAGAACCAACGCAACTTTTCAATTTTAGCAATGTTTTTTTTAATTCTACCAATCATTATTCCTTATGTGTAAAAAACAAAAAAAAAAAAAAAAAAAAAAAAAAAAAAAAAAAAAAAAAAAAAAAATTTTTTAAAACAAAAAAAAAAAAAAACACCAAAAAAAAAAATTTTTTCCACCACACCCCCCCCCCCCCCAACCCCCCACCCCCCCCTCCCAAATTCAAAAAAAAAAAAAAAACAAAAACAACAACCAAAAAACTAAACCGAAAGACCCGAAAACCGCAAGAATGATTGCAAGGTGCAGACTGCAAGGTATACTTCGGACCTAGGGGTTCTACAACAGTGAACCAATTTCAAATCGCTAGTTGCACATTGATTGTTGGACATACGGGATCAAGTCCCTACACAGCAAATAAAGTTGTTGAATATTATACAGAATCAAATGCACATAGGTCATTCCATCGGTTGTGTAATGGACACAGTAAAATGTGTAGGTTGTCTCGAAGTACACTAGAAAATGATGCACTGATGTAATTTGGTCGATGTAAACGAGATAACGTAGCCTATCGAGACAACACGAATCTTCGCGACGTACTACAGACAACAATGAATTTGCAACTAGCGATTTGAAATTGGTTCACTGTTGTAGAACCTCTAGGTCCGAAGTATACCTTGCAGTCTGCACCTTGCAATAATTCTTGCGCTTTTCGGTACCTTCCGGTACTAGTATCTTGGTTGTTGTTTTGATTCACTATGTTATTTTGACACAACATTTGAGAATGTGTTGGTGTGAGCTACGTTGTTAGGGGCGAATCATTGAGCTTGGGACCGAGCTTGGGACCGATGTGCTAGTACTGACTGAGCCAAGAAAAATATCGTATTTGTTCGGGACCTACTGGTCTTAGAGTTAGTCTATGGTACAAGTATCCTTGTTTTTGTTTTCGCTATGTTATTTTGACAGAATATTTGAGAGTGTATTGGTGTGAGTTACGGTCTTAGGGCATCTCCAGGAGTGTATGGTCGTTACAAAATAGAACTGGATTTATAACAAAAGCAACTTCAGCAAGGCGTTCTAGTTGGATAATTTCTAACAGTTTCATGTTAACATTTAAAACTGGAATACTACGTTTTTCTATATTTTTTCAAATTTGAAACGCGTTTCATCCAAGTTATATTTTTTTTTGTCATTGTGGTAGTGTCTATGGAATCAAGTCAAACGCCAAACTTTGAATCAACGTCCGGTCGTGCATCTGTTTGAATCTTGTATACGCTCTATTTTTTCGTTAATAATTTCAAGTTGCAGCAACAAGTCTGAACTCGCTGACCATCATATCCCTATTTTTTTGTTATTACTATCATTTCCCTATTCCTTTGTTTTTTAAATTTTTTCGAGAATTTCTCCATATGGTGGAATATTTAAATTAGGTATAGAACCGAAAATGATTTAGGGGAATTCCACAGAAGTTCTGAGAGGAATCCCAAATAAATTATGAGGGAGAATTCCAGTGGAATACTGGAGAAATTCCAGCGGAATTTTGAGAGGAATTCCAGATGAATTCTGATGAGAATTTAAGAAGAATCCTGAGGAGAATACTAGAGAAATTTTAGTAAGAATTCCTGAGAAATTCTGAGAAGCATTCTAGTGGACTTCTGGAGAATTCTGTAGGACTTCTGAAGACAGTTGGAGTGGAATTTTGAGAATTTCAGTGTAATTCCAAAATTAATTCCATAGGAATTCTGATGAGAATTGCAGAAGAACTCTGAGGAATTCTGATGAGGAATTCTGATGAGAATTGCAGAAGAACTCTGAGGACTGAGGAGAACTCCAGAGGAATTCTTAGAAAAACTGCAAATGAATTAAAGGGAGATTTCCAGAAAACATCCTATGAAGATTTGCAACTTAATTCTGAGGAGAATTCTGGGGCAATTCTAAAAAAAATTCTAAGCGAATTCTGAGGAAAATTTCAGACAATTTCTGAGATTTCTAGAGAAATTCGAAGGGGATAGTAATTCTGAGAGAAATTCCAAAGGAGTTCTGAGACGAATTACAGCGGAAATTTCCTAAGAAATTCTGAGAATATGCCCACAGAAGTTTTGAGGATCAATTATACACACACATTCAAGTCTTTAGGTTTAGAACAACATTTGGAACTGCTGCTGACGAGAGGGTATGTTTAACCGACATATAAAATGAATCTAGAACTACAACACTCCTGGAGATGCTCTTAGGGGCAAATCATTAAGCTTGGGACCGAGCTTGGGACCGGTGTGCTAGTACTTCCTGAGCCAAAAAAAAAATTCTACAGAGTCGCAACGTAAAGAGAGCAATGTAAAAATTATAGTGTAAATGGAATTTTCAGATATTATTCAATGAGAAAAAGAGAGTTACAACGGAAATTAAAACAAAATGTTGCCGTTATTTCTATTTGAACCTGGGGGTGTGACAGATCTAAATCCAGATCCAAGATGATCGAAAAATCCCACGTTAGCGAATCAATCTTTGAAAAATCTTGTTTCAGCTTGTGAATCTTAATCCATCTACTTGAATCGTGCTGCATATTTTTGCAGTAAATCTTTAAAATCTTCATCAAAATCTTTAAAATCTTCTTTCTATCTACTTAGCGTGCACACATCGCACAAAAGCATAACAAAAAAAATCCTGCATCTGAGATAGAGAACAGATTCATCCTTCTTTTTTTTTCGTTCTCATCCTTTTCGGTCTTAATATTGAACGGAAGTGGAAACTCTTCTTTCTTGCGGCCGTCACCATCGTCACCCCCGCCAGCACCAGCCGCTCCACTAGCAAGCGAAGATTATCCATCCGTACTTCACCCAGATGATGCTGGTGGGTTTGCATTGCTTTCACCTTGTTAAATTCCACCATCATTTTCTTTACTTCGCCTTTATCCCTCGAATTATCGCCATTTTTTGTCCATATTCCGCACCGTTGGACATGTTAAAGTCTTCCGTCTTGTCAATCGCATCCGAATCATACACAGCTCACGGCCGGAGTTTTTTTTGTCGTTTCACCAGCACCTTGTTTGAATATAATTTGCAGTGACGGTACCATTGCATCCACTTCCGAGCATAACATCGTATTTTTGGTAGAGGGCATCGGCTCAGGTGACATAGGCTATTCACCATTCGATGAAATGTTACCTTGGAGATCTGGTTTGAATCTAGGTTTGAATGAAAATGGCTCATGAATAAAATCGCCAGATACACCTGCGGATCCTATACGTACCGATTGCAGATGAATATCTGTTCGTCTCAGAGGGATGGGTGGCAGAGTGTTTTCAGTTTTCGCCATTTTGTCATCTTCTGAATACGGCTGATGAACAATTTCGCATGGTTCAACTGGTTTAGCTTTCGGATGCAACGGTATCTCAATGAGGTCTATACAGGTGGAGAAGAAGTGGTTAAGTTGTATTAGTGTAACGCAAAATACTGTCATTGTGCTCGTGAGATGATGCACAGCCTGTTTTTTTGTAAACAAGCGTGACGTAGATCTCCAAAAACATCAATTTACAATAGCAGCAAATCACAAGGTGGAATGTTTATTTTCGGTAATGCACTAAAAGGATGCGGACAAAAACTAAACTTGCTTTGTTATCATTCGCTTGTTTTTGGAGTTCTACGTCACTACACGAAATCATGGATTGTTTACTCATTTTTCGTTACTAATACCGACAAACACCATGCTCTTCTCCACCTGTATAGATCTCATTGACGGTATCTGACCGTGACGGTTGACTTTGTTTTGACAAGAAAACAGTGTTGCCGGAGATGAAAAAATTAAGAAAAAATCTGTCAATGTTGGGAGATTTCATTTTACATAACAACTAAATGCGATAAAGCATCAAAATCGTGTAACATTCAACTTTTTTTGTGAGATCCTTTATGTGCATTGGTTTTCGTGTAATATTTATGTTTTTTATATGTGATAATTACATTCATGCAACTAATAATTTTGTTCTGATGTAATTTGAAGACCGATGTAATATTCCATCAAGTGGGTGTTATTATGCATCGTATTTCCTTGATTACATCAGTTTTTAATACGTTAGCATCAATTACGTTGATGCATATTACTTTTTTTTGCTGTGTGTATCACTTCGAAGTTTTCTCAAATCAGGGGGTAAGTCACTCGGCCACCTTGAGTTACCACCCTAAAAAACACAATCCGCCACACTTCACACACACTCGCCACCACATCACTGAGAAAAAAGATTGGTAAACGCAAACATATTCTAGTTTCATTTAACCGGCATTTCACGTTGAATTCGGCACAAACATCATATTAGTTTGATTTGACTACCTACGGTGGTTAAAACAAACTAAAAATTTTGGGTTATTGTTTCGGGAATTAATCAGTTAAGCTCAACTGACATCCGTTTGAATTTATTATTATGTTGGTTGTTTCATTATGACAACTACGAAAACAAACCGATTTGTTAGTTGGTTTTACCAACGCTTATGGTTTGTTTCAAACAAATTTGAGTATGATTTAAACTGAATTGCTGTTTGAAACAAACGATCGAAACGGTGGAAACAACAAACATTTCCGTTCACCTACATTTCTCTTGTAATCATTTCAATAATATTTATTTGAATAAAAGGCCAACAAACATTAGAAAAGCGCACATTTACATTTATAGACCTCTCTCAGTCTAAAAGAAATCTAAAAATGTTAATGCGAGCCTTTATACTATTTTCAGGTTTTCGTTAAATTCATTACATTAAATTTTCACCTGCGTTGAAAACTTACGTGAATAGAGCATGCAGCGGGACCGGACAGAAAATAGAATACCCCAAAAAAAAATTTTTTTCAAAACAAAATTTTAGTTGTTTTTTTCTCCAAACAATATATCAGTTTGATTTAACCGCCGCTTTGGTTGAATCAATCTAACATTTTAATTTGTTTCCCTGAGTCAATGTTGTCGTGATTTTCGGTATTCGGTATAACCGGATCAAGTGGTGCCCGAACAAAGTGGTGCTGCTCCATGTTGCAAGCGGTTGGATGGCCTGGCGGATGGCGTGCTACAGCGCGATTAAACAGCCACTGCGAGGGCAACTCTAGAAAACCTCGCAGATGGGTCGGATCGGCGCCTGCTTGCAGCGAGCACACGGTTGATTGGGCTGGTCGTTGGCGTGCTGTGGGATGTGGCTGGCTGTGTTTGCTGTTGCTTGTATACGCGCCTGCTTGAAGCGAACGTATGGTTGGTCGGGCTGATTGATGTACGTCGTGCTGCGGGACGCGGCTCGAGTCTGACTACCAACGCGAGGGCAACTCTAGAAAAACCTCGCAGTTGGGTCGGATCGACGCCTACTAGCAGCGAGCACACTGAAGGTCGGGCTGGTGGTTGGCGTGCTTCGGGATGCGGCTCGGGTCTGACGAAAACCTCGTGGTTGCTTGGATACGCGCCTGCTTGCGAGCGAACAGTTGGGTGGGCTGATGTACGGCGTGCTGCGGGATGCGACTCGGGTCTGGCTAAAACTTCGCGGTTGCTTGGATACGCGGTTGCTTGGATACGCGCCTGCTTGCAGCGAGCGAACGGTTGGGTGGACTGATGTACGGTGTGCTGCGGGACGCGGCTGGAGTCCGACTACCAATGCGAGGGAAACTCTAGAAAACCTCGCGGTTGGGTCGGATCGACGCCTGCTAGCAGCGAGCACACGGTTGGTTGAGTTGGTGCGTGGCGTGCTGCGGGATGAAGCTCCTGTCTGATGGAAACCTCGTGGCTGGTCGGGCTGGTGGCTGGCGTGCTGCAAGATGCGACTCGGGTCTGATGAAAACTCGCGGTTGCTTGGATTGGCGTCTGCTTGCTGGAGATGTTTTCTCTGTTGTCCGTTCGGTTTAACGTTAGTTTGTAGAATGGCCTCATGACTGAGGTACCGTGCTTTTTATAGCTTACATCAGATTACTGTTGCTTCTCATTGGCCAGCTACGGAACGAATCATATTCGAGTAAGGAAGCATATGATTTCTTCTTAATTTTTATTTCTTTTCTTTGCGGTGCGAAACAAACTCTTTCAATTTAATTTTGAAGAAGAAGATTAATTTTCTTTAAGCAATATTATTGTTATCATATATTTTTTTTTTTTTTTTTTTCATTCAGTCAACCTTATTCTCTACAAATGTAACCTGTGTTTTGGTAATAATAAACCTCTTGCAAGGTAAAAACAACAAATATGTTAGTTTAGAAAAAACAAAATTTTTTTTGTTTTGTGGTAAAATTTTTTGGGAAAAAAAAAAAAACCTTTTTTTTTTTTTCAAAAAAAAAACGTTGGTTTAAAACAACAAAACGGATTTTTAAAACAACAATATTTTTAGTTTGGATTTCAACAAAAAAGTTTGTTGTTTCAAACGGGACTGTTTTTTTCTCCGTGATGAAAGATAAATCCATATCTGGCACCACTTAAACGAATCGATTGTTTGTTTTCTCACGATTTTGTTTCCCTCTCGCTTGCACTCATGTGATTTAAATGATACATAAGTGTACGTGAATAAACCGTCAAAAAGGTCTATGGTTGCCAATAAGCATAAATTTTTGATTGTAGTATTGACAGATAAGTTTAAACACAGAAACACCTTCCGACACACTGAAACACTAACACAACGTGGCAGAGTGATTAGCCCCAGCGGCTGGATAGTCATGAAGAAAATCAATATATTTTTTGGCTTAGGAAGTACTAGCACACCGGTCCCAAGCAGGGGGTGCGACTCTATCTCAGATGCAGGAATTCTTTTGTTTTGCTTTTGTGCGATGTGCACACGCTTAGTAGATAGAAAGAAGATTGATGAAGATTTTAAAGATTTACTGCAAAAAGATGGAGCACGATGCAAGTGGATGGATTAAGATTCACAAGCTAAAACAAGATTTTTCAGAGATCGATTCACTAGCATGAGATTTTTAGATCATCTTGAATCTGGATTTAGATGTGTCGCACCCCCTGGTCCCAAGCTCGGTCCCAAGCTTAATGATTCGCCCGTAATAACGTAACTCACACCATCACACCCTCAAATGTTCTGTCAAAATAACATAGCGAATCAAAACAAAAACAAAGATACTAGTACCGAAATGTACAACAAAAGTTATTGCAAGGTGCAGACTGCAAGGTGAACTTCGGAACAAGGGTTTCTACAACAGTGAACCAATTTCAAAACGCTAGTTGAATATTGATTGTTGCTAGCCCCCTGTCTCAAATACTATTAGGACTTCAGGCGTTAAATTTTCCAAATTCGTTTGCTTCACTGGAGCATATATTGGTTTGCAATTTGAGTATTGTTTGTTTTGTTGTGTTTGTGATTTTTAGTCTCAAAAATCGTGAAATGATAATTTACCTAACCTATAAATCATATGGATTCCCGGCAGATTCACCTGAAGTGTGGCAGATTGTGTTTTTGAGAGTGTTATTACGTGGTGGGCGAGTGACTTAGCCCCTGGAACTCACAGAACATTGCAACGCTTGTAGACACACTAAAAAAAAATAGCGCAGGAGAAAAGTATGCTGAGCGATCCACCATGTTCCTAGCAGCACGGGGTGATGCCACTCCCTGATAAAAAATTACCTTAAACGAACGATATAACAAATCCTCCAACCATTTCTTTAATGGTTTGGATGATACCCCAAATAGGTCGTTAAGAAAAATATCCATACGAAATTTATTAGGTCTGTCGATTCCCTCGTGAATGGAATTGAAGGCTGAGCGGAATGACGGATAGATAACACTAATAAAAGCATATAAATATACATTACAATAGCATATTGAAGAAAAGTTGGAAGTGAATAGGAGTGATTTATTAAAAAGGATTAAAGTTGTACGTAGATTTGTAATTTGTAGACATACCTTATTAGCAACAATCAATGTGCAACTACCCAAGCAACCAAAAGTTCTGATAAAAGGGTGTTTTTGGCTTAACCAGCTAATCGAAAGATTATGATGAGAATTCTATTCAGCTTACTGTTTAAGTAATTAACCGAACTTTCTAGTTCGCATTCAATGATTAAGCTGCTAGCAGCATTCTTATAAACTTCTAAAGAAAACTTTGAAGTTCACAGGAGGTTCGTTCAAAAGTTTGTAGAGAATGCTATTTAGCTTAAAAATTACGTCAAAAGAACTCAACAAAACAAAAAAAAAGACATATGTGTTCGACATTTTTGTTCTTCTTTTTGTTCTAATCCTGCCGCAAATTTATTTTTAGAGTGCGGTGTGTAATGAAATGATGATTGAGTTCAATTTGATGATATTTTCTTAGTTAAATTAAATTTTTCATAAATACTTACTAGCTAGTTTCGAACTCGAGTCCTCCTCTTTAAAACCGGGATACTTACCACTGTGCCATAGGGACTGGGTGGTTTATGTTATGATTTTACTCGAAGCGTTGATTCCATGCATTAGTACTTTTTTGTTCCCTATAATCCTACATCGTTTTGATTAATTTAGAATCACGCTATGTAACGACTCCTCAGTTTGAGTGTTTGGGAATACAGCCATGTAATTCAAATTAGTAGCCAAAATAGGATTACCCTATAAGGTCAGTACAATTACTTATATTGAGTCTTCAGGCCAGTATCGACTTAAAAAGTAGAGAGGTTACGGAATTTTGTTCAATATTACCAAGCGGAATTTTGACAATTGATCTGCATGGAACGAAATGTCACCTTCACTTACGGAATAATTGAGCGGGATATTTTTCCGAAAGTAGAAGTGACATCTCCCATTAGTTTGAGTGGAAACCTTACAAATTCCAATTTTATTTTTAGTTCTTCTCAGGTGGATACTGCTGAAGAAATTTCTTTACGATTCTTTTTTCCTTTTCAGCCAACCAAATTAAACATATAATAGAAATAAAAAAAAAAATTTTTTCCAACCCCACCCCCCCCCCCCCCCAAAAAAAAAAAACAAACAACCCCTAACTCCTTTCCACCAATATTCTCCCCCCGCAACTTAAAAAACTCCGGAAGTTGCTTCCCGGGATGTCTTCAAAAGCGGAATGGGCAACCTTTTCTCGAATAAAAATTTACAATAGGATTACAATACAAAACCATAAATTTATAATAAGTTTTGTTGTTGAACTGCAAACTATACTGTTCATGTATACATCTACTAAAACGACACTACACGCTAAGATGAGAATACCTAAAGATCGTTAAAAAGTAACGATAATCGCTCAAAAGTGCACATACCCAAATTATGCGTAAACACAGATTACCTAATATTGGGTAAAAGTATTGAAAGAAGATTAACGTTAAAAATTATCGTTTTTTTTATCGTTACTTTTTACTGAAAATTGGGTATTATTTTGTAGTTATATTTTACAGAATGTTTCAATTTAACAATTTAACAATTTATACATTCGGATAACTATTTCAATTTCGGAACATAAGGAGAAACACAATTAAATGCTCAAACGTATAAAAATCTCATTTTTTTTTCTGTATTAAAAAAATAAGTATCAATAAACTATGGAGGAATCCATGTAAAGCTAAAGTGAGGTTAAACATCGTAGTATCGAAAACTGAAATTGATAAAAACATTCTCGGTATCGTCATTATCGACGATTATATTCTTTTTTTTATCAACAATTACTCTCCTTGAACAGCACGAAAAAGTATTTTTCAAGAGCGCCATCAACGACGTTTAACCTCTTTTTTGCGTAACCTGGATTCCTCCATTACTGAAATATTTTTTCTGAATCAACCAAACATTTTGGGTTCACACACATTCCTTTTTTCGCTCCGGAGTGAAGCAGGATTGCACTTCGGGATTCTCGTTGGAGCTAGAATCTAAAAAAAAGAATGCAAAAGTTATTGCTTCAAACATTAGGACATTTAATGAAAGATTAATTAGAAAAATTATTCCGTTTTCGCTTAGAAAATATGGCGACCGCTTCAGTGTTGCAAAATTATTCAATTTTGGGTAAATAATAACGTCCAATATTGGCAAATGAACATTACCCAAATTTCAGTAAAAATTACTGTTTATTATCGTTTAATTTTACCGATATTTTGGGTACTGTCAACAATACCTAATTTTAGGTAAAAATAATACCTAATTTTAGGTATTCTCATCTTAGCGTGTATATTATTAATAAAATTCAAAAAAAAAAAAATATATTGAAGCAAAAATTTTCCCAAAAAAAAAAAAAAAAAAAAAATGTTTTTTTTTTGAAACTGTTCGAGCAAAACTTGATTGTTTAATTGTTACGATACATAATAACCCTGCATTTCTATTGTAAAAATGTCATTAACAATAGATTCTATGGTGGAAAACAATAATTTGAAATGTTACCTTATCGGTGAGAACAATATAGCCTTTAGTATCTACCATTCTTTTATATGTTCTTCTACAATAGATTCAATCGTAGTTTTAATCTGATTTTAATTAGGGTTAATCACCAATATTAGATTTATGGATTCGTGTGATTGCCTAATGCACTCATTCAAATCAATTTAATCCAATGCAGCACTATATTTATCTATTTCAATAAATATCAATAATTTAATGAGTCATCATCACTTTCCTGAAAATCTTCCATTTCGCTGTCATCGTCTTCAGGTCAATTGTCTTCGGACGGAGATGTATGTCTTGGGTAATCGGTCCCAATTTCTCTTTCGTTTGAAACATTTTGTTATGTGGTAGGCTATTGTTTTCCTATAAAGCAGGATAAAAAAACATTCAAATAAAAAAAAACTACACATTAATTAGCTTTTTGAGTGACAGCTTAATTTTCCGCATCCCATTTAGCCCAATCAATGCGTAACTAGCGATTTGAAATTGGTTAACTGTTGTAGAACCCCTAGTTCCGAAGTAAACCTTGCAGTCTTCGCCCTGCTATGCACTTTTGCGCTTTTCAGTACGTAGTATCTTTGTTTTTGTTTTGATTCGCTGTGTTGTTTTGGCAGAATATTTGAGGGTGTATTGGTGTGAGTTACGTTATTACGGGCGAATCATCCCAAGCAACACAGCTTGTTATTAACAAGTTGAAAATACTGTCCAATGACAAATACATGCAATTAATAAGCAATTAACTTCATTTCATACTTTAATATGACGTAAAAAGCACAAAATATGCAGCCTGATAAAACAAAAGGTGAAAAAAAATAAAAACTCATACAAAAATAAAACAGCGCCAGGTATGGGATTCGAACCCTAGTCCTTGGCGTGAAAGGTTTGTAGCTTCTTTACTATACCAATTCCGATGATTGAAAAGTTTATTCTTAGTATCTACGATTTGCTTTTCGTTGGCAATGAAACCACAATTTTGTACAACAAATCCATCTTTATGTCACAAAATATGTTTTGCAAAACATGGTCGATGTAATTTTATTTCAACAGTGTTTTATACTATCTATAAAATCTTGCCTGTTTATGTTATATAAATGTATAGAACATGTTTTAACAAACAACTATAAGGAATAGATCACTCGCAGCAGTGAAAAAAGTATTTTTAGATTAATCATAGTCAGAGAAAACTGGTTTGGCCCATTGATCTTATAAAATATGAATGATTCAAACCGCTCAGAACGTGACATATTTTGCAAAACACTTATAATATATTTATAAAACAAAATATTATAATTCATTCTAAAATGATGATTTTCTTTGAGTTACTTGGGATTAAGCTTGGGACCGAGCTTAAGACCGATGTGCTAGTACTTTCTGAGCCAAAAAATATATTCATTTCCTTCATGACTATCCAACCGCTGATTAAGCTAACAGTTTTTTACGATGGTAATAAAATAAGCCGTTATTTTTTAATGTTTTTGAAAAATCCATTCTTTGCTCTTGTATCTTGTCAAACTTGAAGTACAACACCAGATCACTCTTCAAATGTAAACAATCGTTTTTACATTTTCTAAAGTTTTACTCAGAACCTTATGTGTACTTCGAAAAGTAGGAAAGTAGTTCAACATAGATGTATTGTAAATTTTGGCGCTGAATAAAAGTACGGTTGGTACTTTTATTGAACTTTGTGTTAGAGATTTTTTGAAGTTCAAATCAAGTTCTCAACTATCAACATATGAACTTGAAGGTTGGGTTGAATAGCAGGAAAAAACTATTCTCGAACTTTTAAGTTCCTTTTAATATTAATGACACTTTAAAATAAATTAAGTTCTGTTTGTCCGTGAAGTGTCTTGTTATTCACCAAAAAAGTTCCATGGAACTAAATTTCAACTGAATGTGAACTTCTGAGTTCTCATCTCAAGTAAAATTCGAACTTTTGGTTGCTTGGGTAGCGATTTGATATTGGTTCACTGTTGTCGAACCCCTAGTTCCAAAGTACACCTTGCAGTCTGCACCTAACGCACGCTTTTTTTTTTTTTAATCAGTTCGTTTATTTATTAGGCTCAGGCGTGTGTAACACTTTGCGGAGCCGATATTCAATATTGTAATTAACAAATTTTCTATTTCGATTTTAGTAAAGAGGGGTGCCAATTACTCGTGGCTAGCTCGAGGTTAATGGTTCACATTATTGTTTGGAAGGGGCTAGGCAGGTAACTTATTTCAGGTATTTGTTGCTGCTCATGGTTGCGACATCTTTCAAATCCTCGGTCTCTATAGTCCCTTACAGGAACTACGCTGCAGATGGGTGACCACAGCTTGCTGGGCAGGTACAAGTAGCACGGAAACAAAAGGATAATATAACTGGGACACAATGGCAGGGAATTTACAAGAGTGAAAGGGAGGGGGTGATGACATTACACTCTTAGATTAGACAAACAAAGGAATTCGTAAATCGCTTGCATGTAGGGAAGATCACGCATTCCCAAAACATCTCTTACTTCGCGGAAGGGTTGTCTACCTCGGGCCACAAGGGTATCCAATAGTCGTGCTCTGGAGGCATCATTACCCGGGCAATGCCAAACTGCGTGATCGATGTCATCATAACCGGTTCCGCACCTACACATGTTGCTATCGACGAGGTTAATTCTGTAGAGATGTGCGTCTAGCGAGTAGTGGTTGGTCATAAGTCTTGACATCACACGAATGAAACCGCGACTTACATTCAGACCTTTGAAACACGATCTCGACGAAACATTTGGAATAATGGAATGTAACCACCGCCCAAGAGAATTACTTGTCCAATCGTTTTGCCAACTTTGAAGAGAACTCTGACGTACTAATGGGAAAAATTCATCATGTGAAATTCTTCTTTCAAAAATCTCGCCTTCTTGTGCGCCCACCTTTGCTAGAGAGTCCGCCTTCTCATTGCCTGGAATTGAGCAATGTGAGGGGACCCATGCAAAGGTAATTCTAAATGATCTTTCGACCAACGCACACATCTGCTCCCTTATTTTTGAAAGAAAGTAAGATGAGTGCTTAACTGTTTTCATCGACTGGAGGGCCTCAATAGAACTGAGACTATCTGAGAAGATGAAATAATGGTCTATGGGCATGTCGGAAATTATCCCCAATGCGAAATTGATTGCTGCCAGCTCAGCAACATATACAGAACAAGGTTCCTGAAGTTTCCGGAAGGCAGATGAGTATTCATTGTAAACACCGAAACCAGTGGATCCATCAATGCGCGACCCATCAGTGAAAATTCTTCTATTGCAATTGACATGTTGGTACTTTTCGATGAAAATATGGGGAATTAAAATAGGTCGAAGTTGATCTGGAACTCCTTGAATAGCCTGTTTCATGGAGAAATCATAAGCAATGGAGGAACTGTGATAAGGAAAGCGTACACTAGGAGGGTTATAGCATGGAAGACTAATATCGGATGACATATAGTTAATATAGATTCGTAAGAATCTTGACTGGGTACTCAATTCGAGCATTTCTTCGAAGTTTTCAATCACAAGGTTGTTACTGATTCCACACTTGATCAGTATTCTAGATGAGAGCTCCCAGAAGCGGTACTGTAAGGGTTTTACTCCTGCCAGAACCTCCAGGCTCATATTATGCGTTGAATGCATACAGCCAAGGGCAATACGTAGACAACGATATTGAATGCGTTCCAATTTGATGAGGTGGCTATTTCTTGCCGAGAGGAAACAAAAAGAGCCATATTCGAGAACTGAAAGAATAGTTGTTTTATAGAGTTTAATAAGGTCTTCCGGGTGAGCACCCCAACATGTCCCGGATATTGATCTTAGAAAATTGATCCTTTGTTGACATTTCTGTTTTAAATACGCAAAGTGATAACTCCAAGTGCATTTTGAATCAAACATGACTCCAAGGTATTTGAAGGTCAAAGATTGGGTAATGTCTCTTCCCAACAGCTTGAGACGAAGTTGGGCAGGGAACCGCTTTCTAGTAAACACTACCAATTCGGTTTTATGCGGTGAAAACTCGATCCCCAAATTTCTGGCCCAGATGGACCGATTATCTAGGGAATTTTGCAATGGTGTTTGCAAGATTTCCGCACGTGGACCTCTAAAGGAGATCACAGCATCGTCTGCAAGTTGTCTTAGCGTGCATCTATTTTCCAAGCAGTTATCAATATCTTTAACATAAAAATTATTCATTCCGCATCGAACGCTGAAGAGCTTCGGTTTAGTTTTTTTCGCACCCCGCATTACCTCTTTTGCATTTTTTTTTTTTTTCAACCCGCTATCATTCACGCGGTGATTAAAAGTAGTGCACTGTTTAAACCACCGATATCCAGCCGAGCGTTCCATTAGGGAAGCAGACATTCCCGGCCGAGCCCGACGGATGATCTGTCCAGCCTGTACCATCGTCAAACACCCGAGGGGAAAAAGTGTAACCCCATAAGCACCATCGCAGCAAGGAAGGTCATCGCTCCATCCACTGCCGGTCAGCAAGCGGTGCTTTGTTTGCGAACAACAGCAGAAGCTGCCATACCGGCAAACGGCAAGTAGCACATTTGTTTTTTGTTTCGTCATCTGCTAGTGTGTTGTGTATCTCTCTCCCATATAGTAAATCGTTCTGCATAGGGTGGTCCAAAAAAAATCATCTGATTTTTATTAATTTATTAATTTTTTTTTTTTTTCTGTTCGCTGAATTTGTTCTTGCATGGATGATTCTACGGGGGGCGACTTGCCTCCCAAAGATGTTTTTAGGGCGCGCTGTTATCAGCCGTCTTCTGCCTCTCCTTGGGTTGTCTACTTTCGGCAGAAAGTGAAAGCCCTAGATTTTTTGGGCATTAAAAGAAATTTGACGCGTCGTTATCCGGGGACCGAATTTCATCAGGTCAACCGAAACAAACTGCGTGTTACTGCACCTACGTATAAAATTGCAAATGAAATTGCCAGTGACGCAGGTTATAATGTCGAGTACTACGTCTACATCCCATCTCGAGATGTGGAGATAGACGGTGTGGTTTCTGCAGCGAGCCTGACGTGTGAAGACGTTATGGAAGGTAAGGGGCGACTTCCAGATTCCGCTTCGTCTACCATTGAGATTCTGGAATGCAAAAAATTGCATGCAGGATCAATGGTAGATGGAAAAAAGACGTATTCACCGTCGGACTCGCTACAAGTGACCTTCGCCGGATCAATTCTCCCAAAATTTGTTGAAATTGATAAAGTTTTTTTCCCAGTGCGCCTTTTTGTACCAAGGGTATTTAATTGTACCAAGTGCAAACAGTTGGGTCATACGGCTACTTTTTGCGACAACAAGCCCCGTTGTGGCAAATGCGGCCAAAGGCATCTAGAGGATGCTTGCCAACAGGAAGCAACAAAGTGTGCTTACTGTGGCAAAGAGCCTCTCCACGATTTGCAGAACTGCCCCGTGTACAAGAAGCGCACTGGTAACGTGAGACGTTCCATACAAGAACGCTCCAAGCAGACGTATGCAGACATGTTAAAGTCGCAAAACGGAGCGTCTGCATCGTCTGTATCAGCCGCTCAAAATGAAAATCCTTTTTTGATTTTGTCTTCCGATGAACTGGACTCTGACGAAGCCGATGAGAGTGGATTTCCGGAGGTACACGCCCCCGGTAAAAGAAAGCCTACTAGTTCTCCGGGTGTGCGCCGGAAACAAATAAAACCTACTCTCAAAAGCTTGCAAAAAATTGGAGGTAGAGGGGGTCAATTTAAAAAACCGAATAAACCGGTAATAGCTGATGCATCCGTTCCTAGCTGTAGCTATACCAACCCGCCGCTACCTAATAACAGTAACCGTAAGAGGTTACCAAACACTACGTCTTCTCGCAATTCTAAGAATATCCCGTCCAAGCGAGGTAAGATTAATTTTAGGGACATTGTGGATAACATTTTAAATGCTCTTGGCCTTTCGGATGCTTCACCGCTCCGAGGAATTATTGACCTGCTTATTCCTATAGTTGGAAACTACTTCAAGCAATTGACTGTATCATGGCCCCTTATTGGTGAAATCACATCTTTCGATGAATAATTCGTCCAGTGAAGATCAAGATATGATCACCGTATTACAATGGAACTGTCGCAGTCTAATACCTAAATAAGACTCGTTCACGTATTTGATTCACAATTCTGATTGTGATATATTTGCTCTCTGTGAAACATGACTTTCATCTGAAAATGAATTAAACTTCCACGATTTTAACATTATTCGCCGCCGAGATGATTCATATGGTGGCGTACTTCTGGGGATCAAAAAGTGCTACCTACCCCTTCTATAAAATCTCACTCCCAATAATCTCAGGCATTGAAATCGTCGCTTGCCAAATAAATGTAAAGAATAAAGATCTTTGCATAGCTTCCGTCTATGTCCCTCCGAGGGTATCAATAAACCGCCTTCAACTTTGGAGTTCAATTACATTACTTCCATCTCCAGTTCTTATTCTGGGCGATCTGAACTCCCACGGTACTGCTTGGGGCGAGCAATACGATGACAACAGAGCGGGTATTTTCTATGACTTATGCGACGATTTCAACTTGACCATCTTGAACACTGGGGAAGCGACACGAATAGCAAAACCTCCTGCCAGGGAGAGTCGACTTGACATATCTTTGTGCTCTAATTCGCTATCATTAGATTATCTGTGGAAGGTAATCAATGATTCCCATGGTAGTGATCACTTACCAATTACTCAATCACAAATAGTTTTCACAAAACAGACCAGCCAATCCATGTTCCTTATGACCTCACGAGGCATATTGATTGGCAACATTTTGCATCGGCGGTAACCCTTGGTATTGATTCTACCGATCCTCTTCCACCATTAGAAGAGTATCGTTTCCTTTCCGAACTGATGTACAAAAGTGCATTAGAAGCTCAGAAACGACGTGTTCCAAGTGCATCCTTCAAAAGAAGACCAGCAACCCCTGGGTGGGATGACGAATGCACTAAGTTGTACCTTTTGAAATCCGATGCGTTTAAAGATTATCGTAGACATGAAACATGTGAGCTTTTTGATAGGTACCTCAAGCTTGAAAATAAGCTTCAAAACTTACTCAAAGCAAAGAAACGCAATTACTGGCGTTCGTTTGTAGAGGGACTATCTAGAGAAACCTCGATGACAACGCTTTGGAGAAAGGCTCGATACATGCGAGACCGCTCCTTCTCCAATGAGAGTGAAGAATACTCCATGCAGTGGATATTCGACTTCGCTAAAAAGGTTTGTCCAGATTCTGTCCCAACACAACCGAATTTACGGGATACTACCCGAAATAACGGTTCTCTGGACGAACCATTCACAATGTTGGAATTTTCAATGGCACTTCTTTCATCGAATAACTCTGCTCCGGGAAGCGATATGATTAAATTCAACCTTCTAAAAAATCTCCCCGATATCGCTAAAAGACTTTTATACAGATTACTTAACCTGTATAACACTATCATGGAATTAAATATAGTTCCACCCGCATGGAGGGAGGTTAAAGTAATAGCTATTCAAAAGCTTGGGAAACCAGCGTCTGATTACAATTCTTACCGTCCGATCTCTATGCTATCATGTTTAAGGAAATTGTTAGAAAAAATTATCCTATCAAGACTTGACCGTTGGGTTGATTCAAACAACCTACTATCAAATACGCAATTTGGTTTCCGAAAGAGCAAAGGAACAAACGATTGTTTAGCGTTGCTTTCATCTGATATACAACTGGCCTTTGCACACATTGGCTTCAGTATTTCTGGATATTAAGGGCGCATTTGATTCAGTTTCCATGGATATACTGGCAGATAGTCTGCACAGTAGTGGTTTGCCAGGAATTTTAAATAATTTTTTGTATAATTTACTGTCAGAAAAACAAATGACCTTCAATCTAGGCCAACTGACAACTTCCAGAATTAGCTACATGGGCTTACCCCAAGGCTCATGTTTAAGTCCCTTGCTTTATAATTTTTATGTTAAAGATATTGATAACTGCTTGGAAAATAGATACACCCTAAGACAACTTGCAGACGATGCTGTGATCTCCTTTAGAGGTCCACGTGCGGAAATCTTGCAAAGACCTTTGCAAAATTCCCTAGATAATCTGTCCATCTGGGCCAGAAATTTGGGGATCGAGTTTTCACCGCATAAAACCGAATTGGTAGTGTTTACTAGAAAGCGGTTACCTGCCCAACTGCGTCTTAAGTTGTTGGGAAGAGACATTACCCAATCCTCCAAATATACTTTGGAGTCATGTTTGATTCGAAATGCACTTGGAGTACTCACATTGCATATTTGAAACAGAAATGTCAACAAAGGATCCATTTTCTAAGATCATTTTCCGGGACATGGTGGGGTGCTTACCCGGAAGACCTCATTAAACTCTATAAAACAACTATTCTTTCAGTTCTCGAATATGGCTCTTTTTGTTTCCTCTCGGCAAGAAACAGACACCTCATCAAATTGGAACGCATTCAATATCGTTGTCTACGTATTGCCCACGGCTGAATGCATTCAACGCATAATATGAGCCTGGAGGTTCTGGCAGGAGTAAAACCCTTACAGAACTGCTTCTGGGAGCTCTCATCTAGAATACTGATCAAGTGTGGAATCAGTAACAACCTTGTGATTGAAAAGTTCGAAGAAATGCTCGAATTGAGTACCCAGTCTAGATTCTTACGAATCTATATTAACTATATGTCATCTGATATTAGTCTTCCATGCTATAACTTTCCTAGTGTACGCTTTCCTTATCACAGTTCCTCCATTGATTATGATCTCTCCATGAAACAGGCTATTCAAGGAGTTCCAGATCAACTTCGACCTATTTTAATTCCCCATATTTTTATTGAAAAGTACCAACATGTCAATTGCAATAGAAGAATTTTCACTGATGGGTCGCGCATTGACGGATCCACTGGTTTCGGTGTTTACAATGAATACTCATCTGCCTTCCGGAAACTTCAGGAACCTTGTTCCGTATATGTTGCTGAGCTGGCAGCAATCAATTTCGTATTGAGGATAATTTCCGACATGTCCATAGACCATTATTTCATCTTCTCGGATAGTCTCAGTTCTATTGAGGCCCTCCGGTCGATGAAAACAGTGAAGCACTCATCTTACTTTCTTTCAAAAATAAGGGAGCAGATGTGTGCGTTGGTCGAAAGATCATTTAGGATTACCTTTGTATGGGTCCCCTCACATTGCTCAATTCCAGGCAATGAGAAGGCGGACTCTCTAGCAAAGGTGGGCGCAAAAAGCGAGATTTTTGAAAGAAGAATTTCACATGATGATTTTTTCCCATTATTACGTCAGAGTTCTCTTCAATGTTGGCAAAACGATTGGACAAGTAATTCTCTTGGGCGGTGGTTACATTCCATTATTCCAAATGTTTCGTCGAGATCGTGGTTCATAGGTCTGGATGTAAGTCGCGGTTTCATTCGTGTGATGTCAAGACTTATGTCCAACCACTACTCGCTAGACGCACTTTTCTACAGAATTAACCTCGTCGATAGCAATGTATGTAGGTGCGGAACCGGTTATGATGAAATCGATCACGCAGTTTGGCATTGCCCGGGTAATGATGCCTCCAGAGCACGACCAGTGGCCCGAGGTAGACAACCCTCCCGCGAGGTAAGAGATGTTTTGGGAATGCGTGATCTCCCCTCCAGCCTAGTAAATTCCCTGCCATTGTGTCCCAGTTATACTATCCTTTTGTTTGCGTGCTACTTGTACCTGCCCAGCAAGCAGTGGTCACCCATCTGCGGCTTAGTTCCTGAAACGGACTACAGGGACCGGGGATTTGGTAGATGTCGCAACCATGAGCAGCAAATAATACCTTCAATAAGTTACCTGCCTAGCCCCTTCCAAACGATAATGTGACCCATTCACCTCGAGCTAGCCACGAGTAATTGGCACCCCATTTTACTAAAATTGGAAAATTATACATTGTAAATAACAATATTGAATATCGGCTCCGTAAAGTGTTACACACGACTGAGCCTAACAAATAAACGAACTAATTAAAAAAAAATGCGCCCTTAATATCCAGAAATACTGAAGCCAATTGCTCCTTGTGTGCAAAGGCCAGTTGTATATCAGATGAAAGCAACGCTAAACAATCGTTTGTTCCTTTGCTCTTTCGGAAACCAAATTGCGTATTTGATAGTAGGTTGTTTGAATCAACCCAACGGTCAAGTCTTGATAGGATAATTTTTTCTAACAATTTCCTTAAACATGATAGCATAGAGATCGGATGGTAAGAATTGTAATCAGACGCTGGTTTCCCAGGCTTTTGAATAGCTATTACTTTAACCTGCCTCCATGCGGGTGGAACTATATTTAATTCCATGAGAGTGTTATACAGGTTAAGTAATCTATATAAAAGTCTTTTAGCGATATCGGGAAGATTTTTTAGAAGGTTGAATTTAATCATATCGCTTCCCGGAGCAGAGTTATTCGATGAAAGAAGTGCCATTGAAAATTCCAACATTGTGAATGGTTCGTCCAGAGAACCGTTATTTCGGGTAGTATCCCGTAAATTCGGTTGTGTTGGGACAGAATCTGGACAAACCTTTTTAGCGAAGTCGAATATCCACTGCATGGAGTATTCTTCACTCTCATTGGAGGATGAGCGGTTTCGCATGTAGCGAGCCTTTCCACTCCAGGCCCCAGATAGTCCCTCTACAAACGAACCCATAATTGCGTCTTTGCTTTTATTTTCTTCCCCGTTCCAACACCCCCTCTCCTCCCTTCCCACCCCCTCCCACACCACTCTCATCCCCCCCCACCGGGGCTTTGGCCCACCTCTTCAGCTTCCAATGCACTTTTGTACATCAGTCGGAAAGGAAACGATACTCTTCTAATGGTGGAAGAGGATCGGTAGAATCAATACCAAGGGTTACCGCCGATGCAAAATGTTGCCAATCAATATGCCTCGTGAGGTCAAAAGGAACATGGATTGACTGGTCTGTTTTATTAAAACTATTTGTGATTGAGATAATAATTGGTAAGTGATCACTACCATGGGGATCATTGATTACCTTCCACAGACAATCTAATGATAGTGAGTTAGAACACAAAGATATGTCAAGTCGACTCTCCCCCCCCCCTGGCAGGAGGTTTTGCTATTCGTGTCGCTTCCCCAGTGTTCAAGATGGTCAAGTTGAAATCGTCGCATAAGTCATAGAAAATACCCGCTCTATTGTCATCGTATTGTTCGCCCCAAGAAGTACCGTGGGAGTTCAGATCGCCCAGAATAAGAACTGGAGATGGAAGTAATGTAATTGAACTCCAAAGTTGACGGCGGTTTATTGATGCCCTCGGAGGGACATAGACGGAAGCTATGCAAAGATCTTTATTCTTTACATTTATTTGGCAAGCGACGATTTCAATGCCTGAGATTATTGGGAGTGAGATTTTATAGAAGGGGTAGCACTTTTTGATCCCCAGAAGTACGCCACCATATGAATCATCTCGGTCCAGGCGAATAATGTTAAAATCGTGGAAGTTTAATTCATTTTCAGAAGAAAGCCATGTTTCACAGAGAGCAAATATATCACAATCAGAATTGTGAATCAAATACTTGAACGAGTCTAATTTAGGTATTAGACTACGACAGTTCCATTGTAATACGGTGATCATATCTTGATCCTCACTCGACGAATTATTCATCGAAAGATATGAATTCACCAATAAGGGTCCATGATACAGTCAATTGCTTGAAGTAGTTTCCAACTATAGGAATAAGCAGGTCAATAATTCCTCGGAGCGGTGAAGCATCCGAAAGGCCAAGAACATTTAAAATGTTATCCACAATGTCCCTAAAATTAATCTTACCTCGCTTGGACGGAATATTCTTGGAATTGCGAGAAGACGTAGTTTTTGGTAACCTCTTACGGTTACTGTTATTAGGTAGCGGCGGGTTGGTATAGCTACAGCTAGGAACGGATGCATCTGCTATTACCGGTTTATTCGGTTTTTTAAATTGACCCCCTCTACCTCAAATTTTTTGCGAGCTTTTGAGAGTAGGTTTTATTTGTTTCCGGCGCACACCCGGAGAACTAGTAGGCTTTCTTTTACCGGGGGCGTGTACCTCCGGAAATCCACTCTCATCAGCTTCGTCAGAGTCCAGTTCATCGGAAGACAAAATCAAAAAAGAATTTTCATTTTGAGCGGCTGATACAGACGATGCAGACGCTCCGTTTTGCGACTTTAACATTTCTGCATACGTCTGCTTGGAGCGTTCTTGTATGGAACGTCTCACGTTACCAGTGCGCTTCTTGTACACGGGGCAGTTCTGCAAATCGTGGAGAGGCTCTTTGCCACAGTAAGCACACTTTGTTGCTTCCTGTTGGCAAACATCCTCTAGATGCCTTTGGCCGCATTTGCCACAACGGGGCTTGTTGTCACAAAAAGTAGCCGTATGACCCAACTGTTTGCACTTGGTACAATTAAATACCCTTGGTACAAAAAGGCGCACTGGGAAAAAAACTTTATCAATTTCAACAAATTTTGGGAGAATTGATCCGGCGAAGGTCACTTGAAGCGAGTCCGACGGTGAATACGTCTTTTTTCCATCTACAATTGATCCTGCATGCAATTGTTTGCATTCCAGAATCTCAATGGTAGACGAAGCAGAATCTGGAAGTCGCCCCTTACCTTCCATAACGTCTTCACATTTCAGGCTCGCTGCAGAAACCACACCGTCTATCTCCACATCTCGAGATGGGATGTAGACGTAGTACTCGACATTATAACCTTCGTCACTAGCAATTTCGTTTGCAATTTTATACGTAGGTGCAGTGACACGCAGTTTGTTTCGGTTGACCTGATGAAATTCGGTCCCCGGATAACGACGCGTCAAATTTCTTTTTATGCCCAAAAAGTCTAGGGCTTTCACTTTCTGCCGAAAGTAGACAACCCAAGGAGAGGCAGAAGACGGCTGATAACAGCGCGCCCTAAAAACATCTTTGGGAGGCAAGTCGCCCCCCTTTGAAACATCCATGCAAAATTAAATTGAATTAAAAAAAAAAAAAAAAAAAAAAAAAAAATTGAAAAAAAAAACAAAAATTAAATCAGATTTATTTTTTTTGAGCCCCCCTACAGACAACGATTTTACTATATGGGAGAGAGATACACAAACACTACCAGTGGGAACAAAAACAACAAAAATGTGCTACTTGCCCCTTACGCTGCTGTTGTGTTTGCTATTGCCTTTGCCGCTGTTGCTCGAAACAAAGCACCGGCTGTGGTAGAGCGATGGACTTCCCTGCTACGATGATGACTTGCTCTCTCGGGTGTTTTAAAACGGTACTGGCTGGACAGAGCATCCGTTGGACTCGGCCGGGAATGCCTGCTTCCCTTAAGGAACGCTCGGCTGGATTTCGGCGGTTGAAAACAATTCACTTCTTTTATCACAATTATCACGTGGTTGGTTCAACCAAGGTTGAAAAACAAACCGTAGTGCGGAGTGAAAAAAAAACACCCACCAAAAAACAGGGTATAAAAAAAATAAAAATAAATAACCCCCACGCAGGATATTCCCCCCCCTAGAAACCCCAACAAAAAAAGCAATAGGTAGTATAAGAGCCCGACTTGCCTATCTTTGCCTATCCTGCATGGGGTAGTATGGTAAAGGGTTATGTGCCTGATCGGATACTACCGTTCAATAATGCCCTCCGCTCGTTTTCAAACTTGATCTTTCAATTTTCAAAGCCTGCCGTTACCCTATACGGAACTATCAATACACTTTCTCTTCATGTCTATTTCGTTCTAGCAATAAATTACCGTCCACTCCTAGCGCTTCCCATGGAGATGATAAATTATCTACTTCTGACAAACTTCATCAAAGATCGTTACTTCCGCGCTTGGGAGAATACAAAAACAACAATCAATGTGTAGAACGCCCATAATGGGGGAATCCATTAAATCAGTATTTGCACCACTCACCGTGGTTCTCTCCGAGATCTATAAGTAATAGATGACGAGAAGAGCAAATGTGTGAAATAGGCGGTGCATGCTAAAAATAAACCCAACAGCGGGAGATAATTTCTCACCCGTGTTAGGCAGTATTAGGAGAGGGACAAATCGCTAGAACTAGAAAAAAGCAATAGGTAGTATAAGAGCCCGACCGGTTGCATAACCTTTTGCCAGTCAAGGGGATTTCCTCCTCTTGTCTATCCTGCATGGGGTAGTATGGTAAAGGGTTATGTGCCTGATCGGATACTACCGTTCAATAATGCCCTCCGCTCGTTTTCAAACTTGATCTTTCAATTTTCAAAGCCTGCCGTTACCCTATACGGAACTATCAATACACTTTCTCTTCATGTCTATTTCGTTCTAGCAATAAATTACCGTCCACTCCTAGCGCTTCGCATGGAGATGATAAATTATCTACTTCTGACAAACAAGTATGTTTGTTTTTGTTTTGATTCGCTATGTTATTTTGAAAGAATATTTGAGAGTGTATTGGTGTGAGTAACGGACTTATACCATAAACTAACTCTAAGACCAGTAGGTCCCGAACAAATACGATATTTTTCTTGGCTCAGTCAGTACTAGCACATCGGTCCCAAGCTCGGTCCCAAGCTCAATGATTCGCCCCTAACAACGTAGCTCACACCAACACATTCTCAAATGTTGTGTCAAAATAACATAGTGAATCAAAACAACAACCAAGATACTAGTACCGGAAGGTACCGAAAAGCGCAAGAATGATTGCAAGGTGCAGACTGCAAGGTATACTTTGGACCTAGGGGTTCTACAACAGTGAACCAATTTCAAATCGCTAGTTGCACATTGATTGTTGCTTATACTTATGACAGACGTACCACGCTGACCGTTGTATAAACTGTCAAATACTTTAATCCAGTACAAAAACCCACGTACTAGACTAAAGGAGTACAACCATAGACCAAAAAAACACCCCCCCCCCCCAACCCAAAAAAAAAAAAAAAACAACAACAAAAAAAAACACAAAAAAACAAAAAAAACAAAAAAAAAAAAAAAAAAAAACAACACAACAAAAAAAAAAACCACAATTTAACACCACTACCCCCCGGGGGCGAATCATTAAGCTTGGGACCGAGCGTGGGACCGGTGTGCTAGTACTTCATGAGCCAAAAAAATATTCGTTTTCTTCATGACTACCCAAGTACCCACAAGCATTATATTATTGCTCTTATTCAACCCAAAATCAACATAATTAATGCGGGATCGCATCAATTCAACAGTTGTCAAGTAATGAAGCGTTAGATTAGCTTTAAGAATGTAATAATGCATTACCAATGCAATGATACATTACCAATGCAATAATGCTACTTTAGCAATGTCTTATGGCTTAACAAAAGATATAACATTAGTTCGATCTTAAAGTGGCCCTCTTCAGCTTTAATCCAACATCAATGATGCACTAGACGTAATGCATATGCCCTATATATGCAAGCTATTATAGCCTCGTGGTTACTTGGGTATCCCCCCCCCCTTTATTTATAACCGCCCAGCCCTCCCCCCCCCAAAACAAAACAATTTTTTTTAAAAAAAAAAAAAAATTTCTTTTTTTCAAAAAGTTTTTTTTTTTTTTTATACAAAAAAAAAAACCAAAACAAATCAAAAATTCCTTCAAAACAAAAAAAAAAAAAAATTTAAAAAAAACACTGCTGTGTGATATTAGTTTAAATAAAAAAAAGTGTATCGAATATAAGCTATCCACATACATTTGCGTAGTACGCATGTATTTGTGATGGTTTTTTATGCTCTGAACACTGCATGCTGTGCGTTTGACTGTCAGCTTTCTTTTGTTTACTTGTTTTTGCGGTCCAAATTCTGCGTTTTCAAAATGTCGCGTATTGAAAAGGAAGTGAAAATTAAGGTTCTGGACACATGGCTAAGTGAGAAGGGTATTACTATGTGAAAATTGGCGAAACGGTTTGGAATTCATCATGCGAGTGTTAAAACCATCATTAATAAGTTTGGTGAACACTATTCTTTGGATGAGCTACCAGGAAGAGGCAGAAAACCCGGTTCTTCCAACCCGAAACTGGAGCAGAAAGTGGTATCTCTAATCATGAAGAACAAATAAATGTCAATACGTGATTTGGCCAAAAAAGCAGGAACGAGTGTCGGCATGATCCAGCGTATCAAGAGGCGAAACCACCTGAAGACCTACAAGAAGCAGAAAATCACGAAACAAAGTGCAGAACAGAAGAAGCGAGCAGCAACAAGTGCCCGGAAATTGTATTCGCGTCCTTTGCAGCGTCCGGATGCATGCGTTTTGATGGACGATGAGACCTATGTAAAGGAGGACTCAAAAACCCTTCCAGGTCCACAATACTTTACTGCCGTCGTTGGGGAGGATGTGAGCGATGCGGACAGGTCGATTCAAGTGGAGAAATTCGGTCGAAAGGTACTGGTATGGCAAGCAATGTGTTCCTGTGGTTTGAAGTCAACCATTTTTTACACTACCGGAACTATAAATGCGGAAATCTATCGATCTGAGTGTCTCCAGAAGAGATTGTTGCCTTTATATAAGAAGCATAGTACACCTCCACTGTTTTGGCCGGATTTAGCGTCGGCTCACTATGCCAAAACCACTCTCAATTGGCTTGCGGAAAAGGGTATAGATTTCGTTGAGAAAAATATCAATCCACCAAATTGCTCTCAGCTTCGACCCATCGAACGTTACTGGGCAATCGTGAAGAGAGACTGGTAAGACAGCTGTGAACATGCAGGAGTTCAAAAAAATTTGGGCTCAAGCGTCCAAAAAATGCGATGCAACACTTGTCCGGAACTTGATGAAGAGCATTCGATCCAATGTTCGAAAATTCTTGATGGAATAACTTAAATTTCATGAATTATGGAGAGTGTGAGCTGTTTAGTGGAATATCTGTAACTAGAAAATAAGAAGAATGATTAGTAATTTCCATTTAATTCCAACTACCTTTATTGCTTATCTTGACAGATACGCGTATTTCGTCTACAATGTGCAGACTTCTTCAGTGTCGTGTACTAATCCAGTCGAATATTAGTACACGACACTGAAGAAGTCTGCACATTGTAGACGAAATACGCGTATCTGTCAAGATAAGCAATAAAGGTAGTTGGAATTAAATGGAAATTACTAATCATTCTTCTTATTTTCTAGTTAAATTTCATCCGGTCTTCATTATGTTCAAGTTTAACCTCGTACAATAAAGGATCAATTTTTTGTATGAATAAAATATCGGTTTTCAACATAATTTGAAAGTGTCTTTTTTTCTTCTCCATTTTTTTTTAACACAAACAAATTTATTTTTAAACCCAAATAATTTTTTAATTATTTAAACAAACAACTTTTCCCCCCAAAAAACCCCCCTTTTGAACAACACAACATTTTGCTCTCTCCAACAAAATTTTTTTTTTTTCAAACCAAAAAAAAACCAAAAAAAAATAAAAAATTAAAAAAAAAACAACCAAAAAAAAATTTTTAAAAAACCCCCCCCCCCCTACACCCCTTTAAATTTTATTTTTTTTTAAAAAACCAATTTTTTTTAAAATTTTTTTAAAAAAAAAATAATAAAAAATTTTTTTAAAAAAATAGTTATAAAAGCCCACTTTCAAAAGCAGCCATATTGATACCTCTGACCTCTGCGTTCTCAATGTAAGTTTAAACATAATATATTATAATTTGTTAAACATTGCCCAGTGAACAAGCGAACGGAACAGTTCGTTCGGTCAGCTTTCCGTTGCTTTGGAAGCTTTTCACAAGTTGTTTCAAGCCTTCAGCGCTATTTTTTTTCTGAGTCGCGAGTGAAATCGAGTCTTAGTTTTCTGAAGTAGAAAACGTTGAGTGTTAAACAGTGCAACAACGTCATTAATTGCAATTAGCGATATTGCCACGACCTAAAAGCCATATTGCTCCGCATCTATACGGTACGCACACCAGCAGTCCATCGTGTGTAGCGTGCAGTCGATCATCTGCTAACCACCACCGATCAGCAACATCATCTCGTCATCATTATCATCATCGTTCAGCTCAACGTCTAGCCGGCACACGCGGCCACGGATCGTCGTTCGACAGCAGCACATTCGTCGCCCGGCTGCAGCAGATCAGTGATATATATAAGATAAGCTTTTGTTCTCTTTCTTCTGAATATATTGTTTTGTATTGTGTGGAGAGTGAGTGAGAGTGAGTGAGAGTGTGTGAGAGCGTGTGAGAGAGTGTGCTTAGGTTTAGTTTGTTGTGTGCTTAGGTTTAGTTTGTTTATCTGTGATTGATTGTAGATAATTGCGTTAGTGGTTGAGCATCATAAGCTCCCACGGGTGCGACATGGATGCTTTGTCGGAAGATGATTCATCCATGCCGCCAAATGATGGGGTAGCTCTTAAAGTTACCCGATCGCGTGCTTATCCAGATAGTTCAGCTGGTCCTTGGGTTGTCTATTTTCGGCCCAAAACGAAACCTCTCAATATTTACCAGATTTCAAACGATCTGACGAAACGATTCTCGGCCGTGACCGAGATAATTAAGGTGAGACCCAATAAATTAAAAGTTGTTGTGTCCAACCTTAAACAAGCTAACGAAATTGCTGTCTCTCAGTTTTTTACACTGGAATATTTAGTGTACATCCCAGCTCGAGGTATTGAGATTGAAGGGGTGGTCACCGAAGCGAGCTTGACCCCTGAGATCCTGTTGAAGCAGGGGGTTGGTCGCTTTAAGAACCCTCTGCTTCCTTCAGTCAAGATACTGGATGTGCAAAAACTAGGCACAGTATCGATCAGTGAGGGTAAAAAGAAATTTACCAACTCAGACTCGTTTCGTGTGACCTTCTCTGGTTCAGCCCTCCCTCAATACGTCGAGTTGGGAAAACTTCGACTACCTGTGCGGTTGTTTGTACCTCGGGTCATGATCTGCCAAAAATGCAAGCAGATGGGACATACGACCTCCCATTGCGGCAATAAGGCACGCTGCTCCAACTGCGGGGAGAAACATGAGGATGGCGCCTGTGCAGACAGCACACCAAAATGCGCTTTCTGTAAGGGAACTCCTCCTCATGCTCTCTCTTCGTGCCCGGCGTACAAACAACACGGGGAAAAAATAGAACGCTCGCTAAAACAGCGTTCCAGGCAATCTTTCGCCGAAATGGTGAAAAAGGCCTCCCCATCACCCAATGCCAATACAAATCCCTTTGCTCCTCTGTCAGATGACGAGTCTGACTTTGATTCGGCTGAAGAGGGAACATCGTTCACTTTTCCGGAAGGTGCTTCAAGGAAGCGAAGACGCGTCCGCCCACGGAAAGTTGCTGAAAAGAAGCCCGAGACCAGCATGCCTATTTCAAAAAAAGGTGGGAAAAAGGAAAATCCAATTCCTCCTGGTTTTCGTAGTACTAACTACACCCAGGACTTTCCATCTCTCCCGGGGACATCCAAAACCCCTGATGCCCCAATTTTAAGAACAGAAGCCCCTTCCTCGACTGGGCTGTTCTCATTTGATAACATTGTCGAAGGTATCTTCAAGTACCTCGAAATTTCTGACCCTCTCAAAAGCATTGTTTTGGCAATGCTTCCAACAGTGAAGACTTTTTTGAAGCAATTGACAATTAAGTGGCCCCTCCTTGCAGCTATCATCTCCTTCGATGGATAATTTTCCAAATGAGGTCGGGGATTTGATCACTGTTCTACAGTGGAATTGTCGAAGTTTGATTCCTAAATTGGAATCATTCAAATTTTTAACTCACAATACCGGTTGTGATGCTTTCGCTCTTTGTGAAACATGGCTCTCTTCCGAAATCGATCTTCCGTTTCATGATTTCAATATTATTCGTCTTGATCGTGAGGATTCACGTGGAGGAGGAGGAGTACTTCTGGGGATCAAAAAGTGCTACTCCTTCTATAGAGTGAATTTTCCTCCTATTCCAGGTATTGAAGTTGTCGCATGTCAGGCTGTTATTAAAAATAAAAGCCTTTGCATTGCTTCCGTTTATATTCCTCCTAGAGCCTCAATAAACCGAAAACAACTTTCAGATATTTGTTCGGTTCTTCCTGCTCCGCGGTTGATCATGGGAGATTTTAACTCTCACGGTACAGGCTGGGGAGAACTGTACGACGACAACCGGTCTTCCTTATTATATGACCTCTGTGACAACTTCAATATGACAGTTCTTAACAATGGAGAAGTAACACGTTTGGCTGGAACATCCTCAGTTGGCAGTAGATTAGACCTCACACTTTGTTCGAATTCATTATCGTTGGATTGCACATGGAATGTGATTCAAGATCCCCACGGTAGTGATCACTTGCCCATAAAAATTTCGGTTGCCACCGGGTTCAATCCGTCGAAATCTGTCAACGTCACGTATGATCTTACCCGTCACATCGATTGGACAAAGTTCAGGACAGCAGTAGATGAAGCCGTAACGACGGTAGAAAGGCTTTCACCGCTAGACGAATATAACTTCCTCTCCAACCTGATCTTAGACAGCGCGCTTCAAGCTCAAACTCGACCAGTTCCAGGGACGTCATTTCGCAGGAAACCTCCTTCTCCATGGTGGGATCAGCAATGCACCGAGGTTTACCGTAAAAAGTCCGACGCGTTTAAAGTTTTCCGTAGACGTGGAACACCTGAGCACTTCGAAGTATACACGGCTCTTGAACGTGAACTTAAGAGCCTCATCAAGGCCAAGAAACGCGGATACTGGCGAAGATTCGTGGACGGGCTATCGCGCGAGACGTCGATGAGTACTCTTTGGAACACGGCGCGAAGATTGCGTAACCGAACTACGAACAACGAGAGCGAAGAGTACTCGGATCAATGGATCCTCAAGTTCGCGCGAAAAGTTTGTCCAGATTCTGTGCCGGCACGGATCATTCCTCGCGAAACCGAGAATCCGATAGATGAGATCAGCCAACCTTTTTCAATGGTAGAACTCTCTCTCGCGCTCCTTTCGTGTGGCAATACGGCTCCAGGAGCTGATAGAATCAAGTTCAACTTGCTTAAGAACCTTCCAGACGTCGCGAAGAGGCGCATGTTGAACTTGTTTAATCAGTTTTTGGAGCTCAACATTGTACCGGAAGATTGGAGGCGGGTGAGAGTTATCGCCATTCAAAAACCTGGCAAACCCGCGTCCGACCACAACTCCTATCGACCCATCGCGATGTTATCCTGCATTCGAAAGTTGTTGGAGAAAATGATCCTCTTCCGTCTGGACAAATGGGTTGAGACGAACAACCTGCTTTCAGATACTCAATATGGTTTCCGTAGGGGTAAGGGAACGAACGACTGTCTCGCGTTACTTTCCACGGATATTCAGTTAGCTTTTGCTAAAAAAGAGCAAATGGCTTCTGTATTCTTGGATATCAAGGGGGCTTTTGATTCAGTATCTGTTGAAGTTCTTTCAGATAAACTCCACGCTTGTGGCTTTTCACCATTAATGAATAATTTTTTGTACAATTTGCTGTCAGAGAAACATATGAGCTTCTCTCATGGAACCTCTACAGCTTCACGATTTAGCTACATGGGTCTCCCCCAGGGATCATGTTTAAGCCCCCTTTTGTATAATTTTTATGTCAAAGACATTGACGGTTGTCTAAGTGACAACTGTACGTTGAGACAACTTGCAGATGACGGCGTAGTGTCTGTCACGGGACCCAATGGGGTCGATCTGCAAGGACCCTTACAGGATACCTTAGACAATTTGTCTACTTGGGCTTTAGAGCTAGGTATCGAATTCTCTACGGAGAAAACTGAGTTGGTAGTTTTTTCTAGGAAGCATAACCCAGCACAACCGAAGCTTCAAATTTGGGGTAAGCCGATAACTCATTCTATGTCATTTAAATATCTTGGGGTCTGGTTCGATTCTAAGTGCACCTGGAGATCCCATATTGAGTATCTGAAGCGAAAGTGCCAGCAGAGGGTCAATTTTCTCTGCACAATTACCGGGACCTGGTGGGGAGCGCATCCGCAAGATCTTCTAACGTTGTACCGGACAACGATTTTGTCGGTTATGGAATACGGTAGTTTTTGTTTTCAGTCAGCGGCTCGGTCGCACTTCATTAAACTGGAACGTATTCAGTATCGGTGTCTTCGTATCGCGTTAGGTTGCATGCACTCGACTCACACCATGAGTCTTGAAGTGCTGGCTGGCATGTTGCCACTCTCGGATCGGTTTTCAGAATTATCTCTCCGGCTCCTCACCAGGTGTGAAGTTATGAACCCCCAGGTGATCGAAAATTTTGAGAAGCTCCTTGAGTTGAATACTCAAACCCGCTTCATGACCTTGTACCATTTGTACATAACACAGGATGTCAGCCCTTCGCCGAACATTTCCAATCGTGTTTGCTTCTCCGATTTCGACAATTCGGTTCATTTTGATTTATCCATGAAGCAAGAGCTTCATGGAATCCCAGAGCATCATCGTCCTATGATTGCTCCGGTAATATTTGCTGCAAAGTTTGGCCAAGTTAATTCCACTAAATCGTTCTTCACTGACGGATCTTTGATAGAGGAGTCAGCAGGCTTTGGTATATTTAATGAAATTTATAGCGCCAATCGTAAACTTCAAGCTCCTTGTTCCGTATATGTCGCCGAATTAGCGGCAATACACTTTACGCTAGAAATCATTGCCTCATTAACACCGGATCAGTACTTCATTTTCACGGATAGTCTCAGTTCTATAGAGGCTATTCGCTCATTGAGGCCGGTAAAGCACTCCTCGTATTTTCTCATGAAAATACAGGAGCTTCTAAGTGCTTTATCTTCGCGTTATTTTATCATCACCTTTGTATGGGTCCCATCTCATTGTTCAATTCCGGGCAATGAGAAAGCGGACTCGCTTGCAAAGGTGGGCGCTATGGAAGGCGATATTTGTGATCGACAAATCGCCTTCAACGAATTTTTTCCTATTTTTCGTCAACAGTCACTTGTCAGCTGGCAGTATAAATGGAGTAAAGGAGATTTGGGGCGATGGCAACATTCTATCATCCCAAAGGTGTCGAAGAAATCCTGGTTTAAGGGGATGGATGTGGGTCGAGACTTCATTCGTGTCATGTCTCGCCTCATGTCCAATCATTATTCTTTGAACGCTCATTTATACCGGGTTGGGCTGAGCGACAGCAATCTCTGCGAGTGTGGACGAGGCTATCAGGACGCAGATCACGTTATTTGGTCTTGTGCTGAACATCGTGGAGTCAGATCGGAGCTTTATGATTCCCTTCGGGCTCGAGGTAGACAACCCAATGTGCCAATTCGAGATATTTTGGCTGTACGTGATTTGGAGTACATGAAACTCATTTATGTGTTTTTGACTAACATTAGCCTTAGATTGTAGTTAGTTTAACCTGTATGTTTACTATAAGTTTTTTTTTATCTGTGTATGTGTGTTTTTTTTTCTTTTTCAAAAAATGTTCAAGTCAAAAGTAAACCATAAATTGTATAGTTATAAGTTTTTAGATAATTTAGAATTTAAATTTAATGTGTTATGTAAACCATACCTTAAATTCCCACCCTCTTTCCCATCCGTAATTTGTAATTCCTATTAACCTCGAGACGGCCGCGAGTAATCGGCTCTATCCTCCTAACTTTAGTTTTAAGATAAATGATGTATATAAATATGAAAATTTGGCTCTGTAAAGTTGATTCGATTGAGCCTGTACAAATAAACGATTATTAAAAAAAAAATGCACATACACTTAAATTCGATTTTGCTGTTCGGTAAACAAATTGACGAAACTTTTCGGTAAACATAGCATCTTACCGATTTTTCGGTAAACATAAACAATGTTACCGTAATTTTGTAACACTTTACCGAACGATCTGTAATGTTATATTTTATTTACCGTATACGGTAGAAAAAAATACAATCCATACGGTAAAAACAAAAAATCACTGAATACGGTAAGAGCTTTACCGAACAAAACGTAAAACGTACTCTGAATCACCGAAGCCCGGTAAAGTATTATTAACTGTCAAACTGTCAGCCATTTTCTATGAAGCCTCGTGGTTCCAGTGATCGGTTGTCCAGAAGGTGGTTTGGATATTGATTAATTTTAATTATTCCATGTATGTATGTAGAAAATAAACCAGTGTTAATTAGAGCTTTCATCCGGCTAGCTATAAATATTTCAAATGTGCTGATTGCACGCTAAACAATCAATAGGTTCGATGTAAAAAGGGATTATTATTCTAAATGATACACATGCAAAATATATTTGCTGCATTGTATCCATCTACAGGTAAAACACATCTTCACTGACCAGCATCCGATGCAGCCGACTCTCATCGTTCGTAGTATTTCGTTGACTGCGCCATATGCTGGAAAGACCTCACAGTCCCGGTCGGAATAACAACAAATATAGTTTTGTTTAATATTTTCAATTAACCAATAACATCCGAATATTTTAGTGTTTAACGATAAAAACAAAAACAAAATACCGAAACGGTTCGGTAACAGACAAAAATTACCGAACTGTACGGTAATTTTTGACAGATCATCAATTCTTCCATTACCGAACTGTACGGTAGTTTTTGACAGTTCATCAAAAAAATTGAGTACCGAACGTTCGGTAATTGATTTAATTACCGAACAGATTACCGAACGTTCAGCTGTTGAAAGTTCGGTAAAAAATTACCGAATACTGTAAAATTTTCTAAGTGTGTAATATTGAACAAAATTCCGTAACCTCTCTACTTTTTAAGTCGATACTGACCTTAAGTCGATACTGGCCTTTTGCGTGCAAAGGTAACAGCTCCCATTAGTTTGTGTGGAAACCTTATAGCTACACTGTATCCGGCCAGTTCCCATAAATGGGTAAATATGTACCCATTTTTCGATAAAGGGTGTCCACGATGAAATTGCCACACACAAAATTGATTCGCAAAATTATAGTTTTCATCCGATTGCCATCAAATTTTCAGGGATTGAGAAATAACTATTAAACTTCATTTTACCATTTTACTCGTATTTTATTTACAGTCCATACGCAAATGCCCGCACCTTGGCCTTAACCCCGGCCATAAGATTCTGCACAACCTGTGAATCAACCGTTTTTTGCATGTAAACCCACACTTTCTTCAGTTCCTCGACTGTCTTCACTACCTTAGGTCGTTTAAGAAGGTGCTGCTTCATAATCGCCCAGTACTTCTCGATGGGGCGGAGCTCCGGAGTGTTGGGAGGGTTGAACATTTTCGGCACGAAATTGACCTTATTGTCCGCATACCACTTCAGCACGTCCTTGGAGTAGTGGCATGAGGCCAAATCCGGCCAGAAGATTGTTGGGACGTTGTGGGCCTTCAGGAGAGGAAGCAGCCACTTCTGGAGGCACTCTTTTATGTACACCTGTCCGTTCATCGTGTCCTGGGTCACGAAAGGTGCACTCCGCTTCCCGCACGTGCAGATGGCTTGCCAGACCAGGAATTTCTTCGCAAATTTGGACATCTTCTGAGTGCGGACATGCTCCGGAACGCTGAACTTATCCTTGGCCGTGAAAAACAGGTTGCCGGGGATCTGTTTGAAGTCGGCCTTCACATATGTTTCGTCGTCCATGATGCAGCATTCAACTTTCGTCAGCATGTTGAGGTACAACTTCCTGGCACGGGTTTTGGCGGAATTGTTCTGCTTCTCGTCGCGATTAGGGGCCTTTGTACCTTGAACGTTCGAAGCCCAGCCTTAGTTTTGGCCTTCTGGACAAAACTTCGGCTTAGGTGCAGCTTCTTAGCCACATCCCGAACGGAGGCGTTCGGATTTCGGTTGAAGGCCCCAACTACGTGGTTGTGATTTTTGGTGTTGTACGGAATACTTTTTCCTTCACTTCTGGGCTTCCGATCGGTGGTCAACCGTTCCTCGAACCGCTTAATCACTCGCGACACCGTGGAATTCGCGATTCCCAACGTTTTAGCGATGGAACGATGCGAGAGATCCTTGTTCTCGTGATGAATGCGCAAGATTTTATCACGCACGAGCTGTTCTTTCGACTCCATTTCCGCGAGTTTTGATCACAGGACTTTAAAACTTGCAGGATGTAAATAATGTACTATGAACTAAATCCACCCAAATTTTCATTAAATTCTACCCAACGGTTAAAAAGTTAGAGCAATTTCATAGTGTGGCAATTTCATCGTGGACACCCTTTAGTATATGAAACTGTCGAAAATGGGTACTTTTTAAATCAAAATAATGAATACTAAAGACCCATTTTTTATTTGTAACGAGAGACCAAAAGATGGGTATTTTTCTACCCATAAATGGGTAAAAAATATCTTAGCATTTTCCTGGCTCGCTTTGTATATTTGAAAGTGCGTGGGTCGATATATAAAAAACTTCGCGGAACCCATTCCACGTAAACGCGCAGAATATGGAACTGAAGACTAAACTGGATAGGGAAAGCTTCCAAAAACTAAGAGGTACGTTACTTATTTAATATAATAATATGAAATGCTTCAATTTCATCAGTAAAATCGTACTTCCGAGTATGTGCCTCTTCCGGGGCGTAAAATCCAAGCTTTCATCAAGTTGACGTCAAAATTATTTAAATCTTATCAGATATATTCCACGGATATCCTCTCTGGATGATAATGATGTGATGACCGCTTGACCGCTTGCCGGTGTGAAAACTCCCGAACGAAACTTAACATACCTGATAGGTAAAAGGCCTGAAGCTAAAGGGTTGTTGTTACGAACGCGACATCGAAATTATTATTGCCAAATATTAAATCAACCAAAACCTCACTTTCGGTCATTGCTCCTAGTAGAAAATGAAGATAAAAACAGAACTCCTTCTCAGAAGGATGCAAAAGGAGAGGAAAAAATAATACATAGTTCATCGATAGGGATGTAGCCGCAAGCCACAAACATTGCCTAAATAAATAACCACTCTAAGCGATCTTCCTACCACAGCAAGTGCACCAAAGGCACACCCGCTGCAAGGCAAGAGAACGTCTTTCCTCCTTGGCCTAATCTAATAAGCACGCCGGGACTCTGGCTCAATCCTACATATGTACATCGTAAATTACATCCGTTTTTTTTTCTTCCTTCGCTCGCGCGCATCACATGTAGTTGAAAAGCAGTGCAGAGCCATGCGCTGGCATAGGCCTGCAAAATAGAAGAAGGTGACGAGCTGCGTAAAAGAAATGTAAACGGATCAAGCAAAGGATTCGACGCTCTCGGTTCGACCTATGTATGAAGGCAGCAATGAAACGATCCGCAACGAGGCGTTTGTCGAATGCACCGAAAATAGTTCCAAAATAAGGAGAAAAACTGCCTCCTGCTATCTAAAAGAGCTACGGCCAAAAATATAAACAAGATAGCGGGAATGCATGACCGAAAGAGAGGGAAATATAGGCCAATGCAAAGAAAATGCATCTGGAAAACCATGCGTGGGAGGAAAGACGCGCATGCGCGTCTGGCTGGAAAGCCAATTCACTTAGGCTTAGGTCCTATAAAAGGACAACTTCTAGATGAGAATAAACAGTTCTTGTTGAGCTACGATACCACATCCATGCTTTCCTTCGAACTCCCTATCAAGGCTGCATAGCTCTGACCGGCAATCCGACATCTGATAGAATTGCCTTCGGAATTCCGTACTGCCTCTAAACTGTTAGGCTACTAGGACCCGAACTCTACTATCAGCGGAACCCGGCTCGGAGACAGGAGCACTTGGCTGACATTCCCGACCAAGGAGGTGTTTTCTCTAAACACACTCCCTAACAGAGGAACTCAGCAAGAGCGCCGGAACACTCCTCACACTTTGTTCGTACAGCGTGGACCTTTGCGTTTCGGCGGGGGAATAGCTCCCAGGCTCAACCTTCATCCCGGGACCACAATATCCCGACCTCTTAGGTTCAGAGCCAACACCGTATTTTCCGCCCCGTTGCACGCTGGCGCAACAAATGGTGGCTCCAGAGAGGAATCGCTTCCAGATCCTCTGAAAAAGTTTATTCGAACTAGTGAAGTGAGGTGTGCAAACAAAAATAAAAGGCCAATATAGGCTAAAATAAAAAACTATTATAGTGTCACTGTTTCACCGAATGGACGGAACTACTACTACCTGGCGGAGGTGATTAAAGATAAAGGTAAGCCAGAGTATCATCGCTAGTTGATTGAACTCTGAAGAATTTTTCGACGCCTTGTTACACACATTGTGCGTAACAAGGTTTTTTTAACCCTACACTATCAGTACCCGCGGTACGAGTTCAAAATTTAATTATGAGCGATCTTATGCGAGAAATTACTTCTATCGCAGAAAGATTTAACGAAATCGATCGCCAGGTATCATTAGTTAAAGCGACCAAGGAATATAAATACTGGTCTAAAAAGCCAATTCCACGAGGCAAATTAAGCGACTCCAAACAATTCACGGTTACTCTCTGGAAAGGAACCGCGAAGGAGCAAAAATACAAGCAGTCAATTACAAAGCTGTTTTTACAAGAAAATAAGAAGAGTTATCAACCCTCGAAAATAAATAAAAGCACGATCGGTTGGAAAATCTTTTCTCATAAGGGAAAAGAATAAGTGGCCGATCACCGCTTAAAAGAGAAGGGCTTATAACCCGTGAAAAGAGTTGTAGATACTCGAAAATAAAGAAAAGCACGATCGGCTGGAAAATCTTTTCTCATAAGGGAAAAGAATAAGTTGCCGATCACTGATTAAAAGAGAAGGTTTTATAACCCGTGAAAAGAGTTGTAGATACTCGAAAATAAAGATAAGCACGATCGGTTGGAAAATCTTTTCTCATAAGGAAAACGAATAAGTTGCCGATCACCGCTTAAAAGAGAAGGTTTTATAACCCGTGAAAAGAGTTGTAGATACTCGAAAATAAAGAAAAGCACGATCGGTTGGAAAAACTTTTCTCATAAGGCAAAAAAATAAGTTGCCGATCACCGTTTAAAAGAGAAGGGCATATAACCCGTGAAAAAAGTTGTAGATACTCGAAGATAAAGAAAAGCACGATCGGTTGGAAAATCTTTTCTCATAAGGGAAAAAAATAAGTTGCCGATCACCGCTTAAAAGAGAAGGGCATATAACCCGTAAAAAGAGTTGTAGATACTCAAAAAAAAAAAAATAAAACAAAGGCTAAGCCAAAGAACGATGGCTATCAAGATTAGCTTTTTAGACAATGTCGTAGGAAATTGTCGACTATGCACTCAGGAAGATGATGTGCAAGATATGGTCGCCTGTGATAAATGCGACCGGTGATTGCATTACGGATGTGTAAAACTTCCGCAGTTGCCACCAAAGCACGAACCATGGCTTTGTGTAAAATGTCACACTGAAGAACAAGAAAAACTAACACATGCACAAGAAATGGCTAGCGTAAAGAAGACCCTAATCGAATTATCGCTGGAGCTAGAAACAAGAACTAAAGCACAGCGAAAATCAGAAATACATGCTTCTTCAATAGAAGCTGAACTAGCCCATTATAAGGGAAAAATCGAGCAAAAAAATAAACAAGAGGAGAACAAACAAGATGTTCTCCTTGATATTGCTGAAGCAATATCACTAAATAAATCTAGAAAGGAAAAATCCGACGAGGAAGAAAACTCGGTTGCCTTATATATGAGGCGTCAAGAAACGACTCTACCGACATTCAATGGGAATTCCAGAGAATGGCCTGCCTTTATAAAAGTATTTGAAGCTACTTCTGATCAAGGCAAATATTCAAACTTGAAGAACTTAATCCGGCTTCAAAGAGCCCTTGAGGGACCAGCAGCCAGAATGGTCCAACCGTTAATGCTAGATCAGGCAAATGTGCCACAAATAATTGAGCGACTGGAAAAACTATTCGGGCAACCTATAAGGGTATATAAAGAACTCTGCATGGACCTTGAAAGAATCAAGGCAGGAGGAAGCTGGACAGTTGTGGAAATAACCGACAGTTTGAAAGGTTTTGTCGCTCATCTAACTGCTTCAAATCAGTTAGAATATTTGAACGATCCTAGATTAGTCGAGGATCTAATAAATAAACTTTCACACGACACTCAAATAAAATGGATGGAAGTTGTAAAATCAAACGCCAAATCGACAAATCCAGCCCCATCTTTGAAGGATTTTCTAAAATGGTTGAAACCAAGGGCCGATATCCACCGCGAGTTACATAACTCAGCCAAACCACCAGGCGAGCGGCGGAATTGTATTAACATTCATCAGGAAACACAAAAACATCAGGGATGCCTTTACTGCAAGGGCAACCACAAGCTTCCTGAATGTAGAAGATTTATAAGCCTAACCCCAAACCAAAGGTTTGGGGAAGCAAGGAACCTAGGCGCTTGTGCCTTATGTTTAAGGTGGCATAAAGGAAGGTGCTGGTTTCCCGATCGGTGCGATCGATCAGGATGCACCGGAGGACATCACAAACTCCTCCAAATTTTGCCAACGCAAAACAACAGAGCCCTACCTAACCTCAGACAAATAACGGCTACGGCAGAGCCAGAAGGTCCCACTATAGCAACTACCAACCTGCATCAGGAGCAGGAGGTTAGAGTTTTTTACCAAATTATCCCGATCACGTTACAAAATAAGGGTAATATAGTCCAAACTTACGCCTTTCTCGACCCAGGATCATCTCTTACTTTAATCGAAGAAGCAGTGGCCGACGAACTGGAACTCGAAGGAACATTGGATCCTCTAAAACTAAAATGGACTCAAAACGTTACTAGAGAAGAACGAGCTAGTAGACGAGTTCAGCTCAAAATTAAAGGAGCTTCAAACACCCAATACACATTGACAGATGTCCGCACCGCAGCCGATTTACATTTAACGAGGCAATCCGTAAATTATAAGAGTCTTGAAAGAGAATATCCATTTCTGGCTAATCTACCCATAAAAGGCTACAAAAATGCGCAACCGACATTAAGGAGTGTATCGAAAATAAGCTATCCACAAACTTTCTTTCAAATTATGTTGAAAACCGATATTTTATTCATACAAAAAATTGATCCTTTATTGTACGAGGTTAAACTTGAACATAATGAAGACCGTATGAAATTCAAGTTATTCCTTCACGAATTTTCGAACTTTGGATCGAATGCTCTTCATCAAGTTCCGGACAAGTGTTGCATTGCATTTTTTGGACGCTTGAGCCCCAGCGAATCACAAAGACCGTTCAAACAGAGTTACGAATAAAACCTGCCAAGGTCACCCTTTGGTCTGACTCACAGACCGTACTAGCATGGATTCACTCAGATCACCGTAAATACACCCAGTTCGTAGCACATAGAGTAGGAGAAATTCTGAAATGTACTACGATGGATCAATGGCGCTATGTCCCAACCGAAGAAAACCCAGCGGACGAAGGTACCAAGCTAGTGAAGGGCGATTCCAAATGGTTGGCTGGACCGACGTTCTTGCGAAAGCCAGAAGCACTGTGGCCTAAATCAAAATTTATGGAGGAAACAAATGAAGAGATCAGAAAGGCTGTAATGATACACCAAGAAGATCAAATAACACCTGACTTTATTCAAGAATATCGACATTCCAGTTGGGAAAAGCTGGTACATCGAACTTGTATCCTAAAAAAGCTCACAGATTGGATTAGGGATAAACAAAATTTCAACAAACAAATAAGCTATGAAGACAGACTAGAGGCAGAAAGAGCCATTATTCGGAAAGCCCAATGGGACGGATTCACACAAGAAATGGCAGACCTCACTAGAAACGGAGACCTAACTAAAAAAAGCGAGATATCCAGTTTAATACCTGGATTAAATGAATATGGTTTGATGGTTGTTAGAAGCCGATTAGAGAAGTCAAACATACTTCCATTATCAACGAAACAACCAATAATCCTGCCGTACAAACATTATATCAGGCGACTTATCATGCAAATGTATCATGAAAAATACCTGCATCAAGGAGATAATATAGTCCTTGCTGCAGCTTACCAAAAATACTATATCGTAAGATCTAGACAGTTGCTGCGACAGGTTAAAAATAACTGTCAATACTGCAAGAACCGCAGAGCTGTACCAGTAGCGCCCTAAATGGCCGCTCTACCAGCATGCCGTATTGAAATGTACACTAATGCCTTTGCTCACACCGGTGTAGATTATTTCGGACCGATCGAAGTCAAGATAAGACGATCCATTGAAAAGAGGTGGGGTGTGATATTCACCTGTTTAACCACCCGAGCAGTTTATATCGAATTAGCCGAAAACTTAGATACAAATTCATTTATAGTCTGTCTAAGGAATTTTCAAAATCGTAGAGGGAAAATAAGCCATCTATACAGCGATAACGGTACTAATTTCATCAGCGAGGCAGAGAAATGCAGGCAGCCGTAGAGGAGATCAACCGTGAAATGGGAGCAGGAAAGGCCGCTGCTATGGAAATACAATGGTTTTTTAATCCTCCAGCAGCCCCGCACTTCGGTGGAGCGTGGGAACGGCTGATACAAATTGTTAAAAAATGTTTGTACGTAATGATTAAGGCCCGAAAGGTCCACAAACCCACATTAGAAGAGTTGCGATCTGCACTCATTCAAGCTGAATTTATTCTGAACTCTCGACCACTGACTCATATTCCCTTGGAAAATATGGAAGAAGAACCATTAACACCATTTCATTTTTTGATTGGACATGCCGGTGAATATGCCCCGCCATACTCACTAAAGGCCGACAGTATTAATAATGATCTCTATAAACGAGTCCAACACTACACCAGATATTTCTGGGATAGGTGGAGAAAGGAATACCTACCTACAATTATGAAGAGGAATAAATGGACAAACAAAGTCAATCCAAACAAACTCGAAGATGTGGCAATTATAACCGGCTCGGAGACAGGAGCACTTGGCTGACATTCCCGACCAAGGAGGTGTTTTCTCTAAGACACACTCCCTAACAGAGGAACTCAGCAAGAGCGCCGGAACACTCCTCACACTTTGTTCGTACAGCGTGGACCTTCGCGTTTCGGCGGGGGAATAGCTCCCAGGCTCGACCTTCATCTCGGGACCACAATATCCCGACCTCTTAGGTTCAGAGCCACCACCGTATTTTCCGCCCCGTTGCACGCTGGCGCAACAGTTGTCAAAATACAAATACACATTCAGTTATTGCGATCTATTATGTTTATTCTAATGCTCATTTTTCAATATCACAACTAAAAACAAATCACGAAAAATGGGTATTTCATACCCATTTCGCAAATTACAAACATTTCGAAAAATGGGTATTTCATACTCATTTTCCAAATAACAAACGTTTTGAAAAATGGGTATTTCATATCCATTTCCCAAATAAAAAACATTTTGAAAAATGAGTAAAATATACCGGATAGCTTGACGTACAGGCTCTTTACTCATTCATGGGTAAAATCGTTTACCCACTACAGCAGTTAACCCACCTAAGTTTGAAAAGGGATATATTTTACCCAATTATGTTTTCGGCCTGGCGGTCTGCTGGTTTTCAGTTAGACTCCTTTAAAAGAATCACGCCAAACCCCAAAAAAAACGCGGTGAAAAAACCACCTTTTCGAGGGTAAATTAAAGCGCAAACCCAAACAATTTCACTCAGATTACACTCGAAGAAAACATTCATCGTTGTACCGACAACTAACTGTTGGTCAGGGGATCACCGCTGATAATGATAATAACAATAACCAAGAACCTTGTAATTTATACACTTTCTTGGGTTTTTTGACTATGATAATGGTAACAAGGACTATTCCGACATCATGGCAAATGTTGGACCAACTATTTTTAATGGTCATTTTGACCATGACCATAGTTGGTTCAAAATCACTATACTGCAATAGTCATCATAACCCCCAATAAGGGAAGGTTCATTAATTATGTCACGCAGTAGGGGGGGGGGGGAGGGGGGTTCGAGAAAACGTGACGATCCATACAAAAAAAATTGAAGATCCATACAAAAAACGTGACATGGGGGGGGGGGGTTACAAAAAGTCAATTTTTGCGTGACGTAATTAATGAACGTTCCCTAACCTTCGGAAAATGGGCCCCACAAAAAAATTTGGTTTTCCCATATTTTTGGTTTTTTCCTTTGGGGGTCCCCCCCCCAAAAATGGTGGGGGGTTTCATTCGTTCGGTGTTTTTACGGGGGCGGGAAAGGTTTTTTCCAAATTTTTTTCTGTATATGGATCTCTATGACAATAATTTGGGTAAATTACAATTAGCGTTTATAGATACGGCTCAAGAAAATTACTCAAATGCGGATATATCCAAAACAGTGCGCTTGTATATCGCGGGGTTTGTTTTGTTTTTATTTTTTTTTTTCGAACTTAGTTTTATCTGTTCGCACCAGTTTTTTGACCGGCTTGTTATAGTTTCGAGATTGTTTTTACTATTTTACTATATTCTATTGATATTATGTAAACGTTATTAAACTGAAAAATATGTCGATTCCAGGTATGTTCAAGTGTATTAGCTCAAGATCTGAAGTTTGAAGAACTAGAAACAAAAAGAGTCGGCCACGTTCAGCAAGGTGTTACTTTGTATTCCGGTTGCAGTTCGAAACGGGAATATTCAACTGGCAACGTAGGAAGTAGTGCGCTTTCAGATTGTCGCCAGTTGAATTTCCCAATTTTGTAGGGGAATAGCTGCGCCTTTACTGACTGACCTAACGGTGGACTAATACAATATATTATACAATTAGCCTATATTAAAGAGGAGCCCGAGGTCAATAACATGCATAATAATTGCTCTTAATAAAATTGGTGTTTAAATAACGTCATTTTGTTGGTAATAAAATGGCAACCTGGGTGGCCAGTTGATGGAAAAACCCGGTGACTTTTCAAATTATTCAAATACAAGCAAAGAATCATTTACTCAACGCAATGTACTTTCTTTAGAAATTTCATCCAGTTTCGCAAACAAGTGGGTTATCAATAATGGGCCGTATGATTTTTTTACTTCACTTTCGCCCATAAGAAATGCGTGGGTGTAAAGTATAAGCATTTATTCATACGATGGACAAAATCAAAAAGAAAAAGAAAAAAACTGAATAGGTCACGCTTAGTATCACAAGGACTTGGTCAATAATATTTTCTTCTATTTTATCTTCTGTAAGTATCGTGGTCGAAACAATAATTCGCTTAGAATTCATTTTTTATATTGAAGGGATCCCCTCATCTTTTATCGCACTGCATTTTAAAATACGCCGTAAACTGAATCAATAATACGAAGAAAAAATATATTTTTCTTCTATTATTCATTCAATGTGTGTTTCGATAAAACATCATACTTCTCCTTATTTTGAACCCCTTGATTACTTGATAGATGTAACCTATCTTGATATCATTGATCGTGGAATTAGTGTATTTGATATGTGATATCAAGATACCTCAGAGATCTAGTAATAGATCATTGCACGATGGCGTCATCAATGCAGTTTAGACAGTTCAGGGACCTTCTTTACGCGGACTTACAATATTTCCGGTAAGATCGGTTTGAGATTGTGTGCTCTAACAATATTCCGATTGAAGTAAAATAGCCGGAAAGCAGACACCAGTGCTTATTTTTACATCATTTCCTGAATCTAACCGTACAGAACCCGGAAAAAAGACAATGAAAAATTTCGTTTGAGCGGTTCGAATCCTAATGGCCCAAACACAATGATAATGGAAGCTGAACGGCAAACGGCATAGCCCGATCTGAGTAAGCCTGCTTGTCGGAAAGTAAGACCCACCCCGATCTATTAGAACACCCCCCGCCAAAAAAACTATAAATATTCATGTTGAAAACATAAAAATATGGAGCAACCTGGATTCGAACCTTGAACGTTGAGGTTATAGGTCGAATGACGACCTCTAGTATACAGTAAACCCAAACGTAATGTGGACGGAAACGGCAAGTTTGACAGTTGTCGCAAATGACGTCGATATGTCCAATTGGAATCAACTTGGATCTAATCAGTTTTCTATCCGACAAGCAGGTTTAGTCAGATTGGGCTTTTCCGCTGCCGTCGCCGTTCCGCTTCCGTTATCACTGCGTTCGAGCTCTTACCCACAAAACAAACAAAAAAATACAAAAAAAAAAATTTCAATTCATACTTTCCCATTACCACCTAAATTCCCCCTTCCCCTCCCCCACCACCACAAAACCCCCAAACTAACAACATAACTATATTACTTTCTAACCAATACCTCCACTTTTTTTTTTTTTCGGTTACTTGTTTTGGTTTTCCCAACAATTAAAAAAAATTTCTCGCTTTTTTTTTCCCTTTTCAAGACATATGGGAAAAAGGAAAAAACCATTTTGGTGTGTCTTTCCCCCTTGTTCCCCCCCTAAAAACATTCCAAATTTTTCCCCCCCATTTTCATTTTTTTTTTAGGCTATAATAAAATTTTGAGTATGTTACCTAAATTTTTCACAGAAATACGGATTTTTGAATTTGGTATGTCCAAAAACGATATGTTATGAAAACTTAAAATTTATAAATATAATCAGCATGAAATTTTGGTCACATGAGGTCTATACATTGGTTATCATTTTGTCAAATTTTCAGCCAAAAATATTGATAATTGACAAAGAAACAGAAGATTGAACATGCCATTTTTTGGAAGAAAAATTTTGTTCGGCTTTTTTTTGCTACTGAGTGTAGATGATGGAAAACTGGCTCTATATCGTAACTCGACTGTCAAGTCCTAGCGTTTGAAAGTTAGTATGGCAAAAATTCACCTTGAATTTTTGTTGAATTCTCTATAAATGACCCAAGTTATCGGGAGGAAATGCTTCTGCTCAATAAATGCCATTTGTATCATGATTGTTTCCACAAGTCAGCATTTGTAATAAACGTTTGAACCGATTTTTTTTATCTGAAGCAATGCATGCTCATAGAAAGTTGAATAGTGTTACGTCATCTCTCGTTGGCTCAGCAATGTTTACATTATTTTTGCTTCCAATACAAGCAAGCAGTGCGTTGCCCCAGACCTTATATATACGTCATTGCTGTTTAACTGGGCTGCTTTTTAACTGGGCTATAATAGCCCAGTTAAAAAGCAAATAAACTTCAAAAATCAGCATTTGACATTTTGTTGTCAAAATCAGCAAGGGGCATTAAAAGGCATATAAAGTTCGTGGAGGAAAAAAATTTGTTAAATTGTACGAAATTGAGTCGTAATTCCATACAAACTGTGTCAAATATTCTGCACAATGTGGTGAACAATAAGCTACATCGCAATAACATTATTGAATTTATGTATTGTGCAATGAACTATGCCAACCGAAATCTGATCGAAAGCCCCCTCGAAATTTATTTACATTTGAAATGTCAGCCCAGTTACCGAGCACCATCCGCTAACTGGGCTGTGCACTTAGCCCAGTTAGCGAACGGTTGCTGTATATCAACACTTGTAAATAGGAAAGCTTAAAGGCGAACAAGAACAACGGCGTGTAAAACAAAATCCATTCTTAAGTCAACCTTATGAAATTTAAAGCATCGTTCATAAGTTGAACCTTATGCAATTCTTAAGATTATTTGGCAGAGTGGACATATCGAAGTCATTTGCAACAACTGTCAAACTTACCGCCCAAACACAATGATAACGTAAACGGAACGGAAAAACGCAAGTTTGACAGTTGTTGCAAATAACTTCGATATGTCCAATTAGAATCAGCTTGGATTTAGCCTGGTTTCTTTCCGACAAGCAGGCTTACTCTGATCGGGCTTTGCCGTTTTCCTTTGCCGCTATCATTGTGTTTAGGCCATTACCCTTTGGCGTTCCGTTTCCGTTATCATTGTGTTTGGGCGGTAACACCTTGTAAACAAGCCTGAACTGTCAAAAAAGTGAGGTTAACACGTTCCGTGCAATGATCCATAATATTATAGCTTGAAATTTGGATGGAGTATTAACACTTCAAGCTTATTACTGTGACAATAACCGTTTTGCCTGCTCTTATGTTAAGCCTATTAGGGTAGGGAACGGCTTAATCAGGGGTGACTGTTTTAATCAGTTGTTAGGTAATAGGTCTAACACCCCGTTCACATTACAACTTATATTACGTGATATAGAGTATCTTGATATCAGCATCTATGCATCTAGTTTTCACTGGAAATAACAAGCATGGCATTTGATATCAAGATACTCTACATCACGTAATATAGGTTGTAGTGCGAACTACATTTTCCAAATTACTACATTTTCCAAATTATTTCACTTTTAATGATACGATCATAAGCTCTATCTGTCGACCTAAAGATTCGATGCATAAATCAAGATTGATTTCCAATTAATTGCTGTCATTTTGAAGATTTAAAATACATCATCTAGAAAACCATCGGTTTCCTATCTGCTGAAGAAGTTCGCTTAAATTTTGCCTTTGCGCATTTTGCATTTGATCGCGTGTACCGGAGGGCATTTCTTCATCAGCTCTCTCTCACATTTAGGCTCGTTGCCAGAATGTGATGTTGATAACTGAGTTTGAATTTATTTCATATTTAGATAATCTGAAATCATCACTATTTATTTCATGTTTCTTCCAGTCATTTAAGGTTGAACTATGCTTACGATTATATTGTCCATCATCTGGTACTATCATATGCAATAAAAAATATGTTTCGGAGCTGTCCAATAGTACTCAACAATAAATAATGCTTCGCTGTTGAGCGGCAGCTATGGCATCACTGTTGCTTTTGAGAGAGCCCATGTTTCCTCTCTTCTTTGTTCACCATGGATATGGACGAATCCAAGTTGAAAAAGGAAGAAGACACCGAGTGGTGATAAATCTGACAGCTCTCATGTAAAAGTATAAGACGAAACTTTTAAAATGATTCTAGAAAATTCAAAAAAAAATCTAATTAAAAGCGGTTTATTGTATGATGTAAGAAAAATCCAAAACTACTCAATAAGGGAACGTCCATTAATTACGTCACGCAAAAATTGACTTTTGTTAACCCCCCCCCCCCCCCATGTCACGTTTTTTTGTATGAACCTTCAAATTTTTTGTATGGATCCTCACGTTTTCTCGAACACCCCCCCCCCCCCCCTACTGCGTGACATAATTAATGGACCTTCCCTAATGAAATTTTCAGCAAAATTAAAATAATGCCCGTATTGTGCAGTTTTGGATTTTTCATACATCATACAACAAACCGCTTTTAATTAAAATTTCATTTGAATTTTTAGAAGCATTTCCAGATTTTCGTCCTATACTTTAACATGGGAGCTGTCAGATTTATCACCACTCGGTGTCTTCTTCTTTTTTCAAGTTGGATTCCTCCTAGGACAGGACCTGCCAGCTCAGAGAGAGATGACCTCTTATAAATTTATGATTGCTATTATACGGGGGTCGCTCCAGTGTTGCCAGATATATTTACACAGTAATCCTATGGAAAATAAAGTAATTAAAAAAAAATAAAATTTTTAAAAAACTAAAAAAATTATAAAAAAAAAAAAATTTAAAAATATAAAAATATTTAAAATGAAAAGGACAAAAATAAAAACCCAAAAAACAAAAAACCGCCTCACAGGGAAGAAAAGGAAAAAAAAAATTTGTCTATATTTTTAAAATAATTGGTAATATTCAAAAAAAAAAAAGTTTGAAAAATAACAAAATTTTAAAAAGAGAGGTTCAAAAAATAAAAGCCCCAAGAATACAAAACTGCCTTACAGGGAAGAAAAGGACGAGGGGCACGCAAGAACGTTTGAGTACGACACACATGCTTTGAAAGTAATAAAAAGTTCTCAAAATTACGTCCAGTTTTACTTTAAATACAAAAAGTACTCGATATAAATTTGAAATACATATTAGATACTGTTTAAATACCTTGAGTACAATTTGATACATTTTGATTACTTTTTAGTATCAATAAGCACCGATTGATTACTTTTAATACACCTTCAAATGCTTTGCTACAAAGTGCATTAAAATACACAAACGGTGCTTAAAATAATTTTGCTTTTTAGTACTTTCAGTACCAATAAGTACGGTTTGATTACATTTGAATAGCTTGAGTACAGTTGAGTATATAATAATTACATTTCGGTATTTTAAATACCCTGAACTACTGAGTGATTACTATTGAATATGATTTGATTACAATTAAGTACTTTTAGTATCATTAAATACATTTTTATAACAATAAAACCTCCTTCAGTACAATTGAGTTAATATTGATAACATTTGAGTACTTAAATACTTCTCGGTACAGTTTGATTATTTTAATGCTTGTAGTACACTAATTATTAAAATCACCATAATTTTTTTATAGGCAGATAAAGATCGGACCGAAATGTATAATGTCTGACAGCTGTCTATCTGCCTATGACAAATGTGTGGTCAATGTACAAATAATGTGCTACAATCTCAAGTACCATAACTGCTCATAAATACATAACAGTCCCATTAACATAGGGAATCAAACAGAGATGAGATGATATTTCAGGTCTTTGAGTATCGTAGAAGTTTATGCATTTTTATTACATATTCATAAAAATCCTATTCATTTTGAATCGGCTTTCGTACATTAAACCGAATAATTGGATTGGGATTTTGGTGAATCTATAATTTTTGAGTGGCTTGTGCTAACGTAAGAACTTATTACACTCGAAAGACGCGACGCGAGACAGGACACAACACTTATTGTTCTTACAAAACGTAAAAAGGGGGTTTAAATTTACCTTTTTAGTCGACCGGTTTCGGGCTAGATGTTGCCCATCTACAGGACGATGTCCGACTGGTTACGAAGTACAATACTACAACAAATATTCATATTGTGTTACAATACATGTCGAGCGAAGTGAAAACAATATTCTACTGGGATTCCAGTTTCGTCAGATGAAACAGAGAGGAAATTATTGGAGCGTCGTCTTCATTCATTAACGGGTGGCTGGAAGTGGCGATGTACATTGATTCCCACGCGTTCAATTGTGAGGTTTTCCTTACATTTTTTACTATTTTGGCGTTTTCCCAATCTACACAGTGGGCAAGGTTAACAGCGTGTGCTGCCACACTCGAATCATTGACTCGTCGATTCTCCACCGCATTTTTATGTTCTCTTAGGCGAACTTTAAATTTGCGACGAGTTTGACCAATATAAACAGCGTTACAGTTTTTGCAGGGAATTTGGTAAATTCCCGACTTTTCAGATGATGCGGGTTTATCTTTAACGTTGCACAGAATATCTTTCAATGTGTTGTTACTTTTGTAAACCGTTTGAAATTCATGTTTTTTTAGTGTTGATTGAACGGTGTTGGTAAGTGTGGGATAGAACGGAAGGCTGATCCTTTGAAGTTCTTCTTTCTCCGGTTTCAGAGTTGTGGCATTTTGTCTGTGCTTTTTCCTTTCGTGTTTACGGAGGATTTTATTTAAAAATTCTGTATCATACCCGTTCACTTCCGCGGCTTGGTGAATTTTCTTTCGTTCAGTTACAAAATCTGCTCTTTCCATGGGGATATTGAAAAGACGGTGCGCCATTGAATGGAAAGCGGCTTGTTTTTGGGCACCGAAATGGTTTGAATCGGATGTGATGTATCGGTCTGTAGAAGTTGGTTTCCGGTAGATCCCGAATTTTAATTTGTTGTCGATGTTTCTGCTGATCATCAGATCAAGAAAGGGAAGCTTTCCATCAGTTTCTTTCTCTAATGTAAACTTTATTGTTTTATGTTTTGAATTTATCAAGTCAAGTAACTGTGGTAAATAGCGTTCCTTTACAACTGCGAAAATATCGTCTACATAGCGCCTCCAGATTCGTGGGAAAAGATTTTCTTTTTGCAGTTCTACCTCAAAGTCGCTCAAGAAAGCATCTGCCAAAAATGGTGATAGCTTACTGCCCATGCTGAGGCCAAACGTTTGTTTATAGAACTTTCCCCTAAACGAAAAGAAGTTCTGGTTCATGCAAGCTTCCGTCACCAACAGATACGCTTCGATATGGTTGATTGGTACTCTCTTCCGCTCCAAATGTCTTCGCAGGCTTGCTAACGCATCAGGCACAGGTACATTGGGAAAAAGAGCAGTTACGTCAAACGATACCAGAACTTCACCCCGTCGTAACTCGAAATCTTTCAACTGGTCTACCAGTTCTATTGAATTTCGAACACTTTTTCCATGGGTTATTGGATAATTTTTCATTTCATCCACCAGCCATGCAGCCATTTTCTCGGTTGGGGTACAAATATTCGACGAGATCGGTCGCATCGCTACTGGATTTTTATGTATTTTTGGAAGACAGTACAACAACGCTACTTTTGGATTGGGAACATGAAATTTCCGTTCAAGTTTTTCTTCCCCAATCAAACGGGCAACTTTTTGGCGGACGGAGTTGGTCTGTTCCGTCATTGCGTTGAGAGGGTCTTTTGGTTTTCCATTTTTAAACTTTTGCTCTTCGTATGGACCAGAGTTAATCATGTCAAGGACGCGAGAATCGTAATCTTTTTTATCCATGATCACGACTGCATTGCCCTTATCCGCACGAGAGTAGACCACATCTCGTGATTTCAATTGACGAATCGCACACCAAGTATCGAAACTCACCTGTTTCTCATGTTTTCGCTTATTCAATTTATTTGTGATGCATTTTTCAACGTCATGGCGTATGGCTGACTTAGAAGTGAAGCGGTTGTATTGCATGTTGCTTTCAATGGAGTTGATGATTTCGGCTAATGGGGCACACGGGGGGAAACTGCAAAATTCAAACCCTTGTTCAACAGATCCATCTCAGTTTGTGTCAGTTGTGTGGATGAAATGTTGACAACAAAATTTTCGATATTCAGTGGGGATCTTTTAGCGTTCTTCGGGGTTTGTGTGTTAGCGAGACCTACCAATTTTTTCCTGTGCCTGTGCTTTATTTTTCTGACACGCTCGTTCACATTGTGGTTGATCCTGTACATCACTGTTTGCCAACATTCTTTCTTCCCTTCGTCGCACTGATGGACAATACACTCAGCAGCATTGTGGTAAACAAATTGCTTTAGCAGCTGTAAGTGGAGCGAATACAACTGTTCTTCCACAATGGACAGTGCCTTATGTTTACACCTAATTTCTTCTGCTAGCCAAATTTTCTTCGCACTTCTAGCTGCCTTATCACTAGATTCACTTTTTATAGACGGTTTTAAATGAATAAATTTCGGCATTAAACCTCTTCTCTTGCACCGTGTAAGGAATTGGATATCCAATTGTAACACTCTTTTCTTCGTAACCAATCGGCCATAAAGGCGAAAGCACTTTAAGGATGTGACCTTCATTTCACTATAATTTTTGAGTGGCTTGTGCTAACGTAAGAACTTATTACACTCGAAAGACGCGACGCGAGACAGGACACAACACTTTGTATTTTAATAAATTAACCCACCCAACCACCCCCAAAACCACACAACACCCCCCACCCCACAGGCCACAAACCCACAACCCCCCCCAATTCTTTTTTTCTTTTTTTCCAAAGAAAAAAAAAAACTCCAATTTAATATAAACCCCCCTATATACCAAGATTTTCTACTCCAAAAATTCATATAATACATATTATTTTTACTTTTATACATATATTACATTTATACGATATTGATATCATCGGACGCAGTAGCGCAACCAGAAATTGGTTGTGGGGGGGGGGGGGGGGGTTGTGAGCTTGAAGGTAACATGTTTTGGAAAAATAGTGTCATCAAAATTTGAGTTTTATAATTCAAGTTTATTTAATATTTCAAACATACAACGATATAATTTTTAAGCTTAAGACAACGATTCAAATTTTCAACCTTCTTGGTTTGTTCGACAGTTCTTCCAAAACTTCCTCTTCGGTGACAGCAACATTTTCGTGGATATACATAAGCGCGATACCGTTCAACCGTTCTTCTCCTGTACTATTTCTCAAATATGTCTTCAAATTCTTCAAAGACGAAAATGATCTTTCAGCACAGCAAGTCGTAACAGGGAGTGTCGCCATTATTGTTAGCAGTGTATGTATGGTTGGAAGCAAATCAACGTTGCATACATTTAGGGCTTCAGCAGCATTCCGTGGTTTTTTCTCCGTGAGTACCGAAAACCAAAGAATTGCTTCTTCAAGAATTCCTGTGCTCTGAAGGTCGTAAAATTCGGCTAAATGCTGAGCAGATCCGGAGATTTTCGATGGATCAGATGCTGCATCCAGTAGCTGCTGAAAAGGTGCCAACATGTCAGCATGTTTGACAAACTTCTCCTCCAAAGCTTGCAAGGTATTTTCCAGGAAAGGTAAGAAGATTTCGTTTTTATAGAACTCTTCCGGAGTCTCCAATTTTTTGTTCTCTTTCTGACGTCCAGCTCTTCTGGGTTTTGTAAGGGACACATCAAGAGATTCACAGAGTGCACTCGCTTCAGAAAAGATTTTCCGGGCATTTTCTGCATCTTCTTGCATTTCACCCAGAGCCTTTTTGCTGCGTTCATTGCTTCTGCCAAATCAAGGTTTTCTTTTTGCAAATAAACACTCAGCGGACGAGTTATCGAAAAAATATGGTGTGTTACACAAAGGCTGACCAAAAATTCAGGTTTTTCAATAGACGCCTGAACTACTGAAGCATCCGTCGAGGCTTTCTTGTCCGTCCATGTCTTAATTATTTCCAGAGCAGCAAAAATAGGATGCAAGAGGTCTTTGAACGTTTTTACCGAGTCATGACGTTGAACCCAGCGCGTAGGACACATTCTTTTCAACTTCTCTGCCATCGGACCACTTTTCTCAATCTTGTCAGTTTCTATTTTTAAAACGTTTGCTCTTTTTGGTGAATTAAAAAAATTGTAAATGCTCTCGATCACTCCCATGCAGTTTCGGATTGCAGGAACTGAACAACCCCTCGGAGATTGAAAGATTTAAAACGTGAGAGCAACAATGGACATACAGCGCCTTCGGGTAAAGCTCTCGCACAAAAGCTTGGACGCCTTTTACTTGCCCACTCATAGCTCGTGCACCGTCGTATCCCTAACCAACGAGGTACTTCGTGTTAAGTCCAAAATCAATCAATGCTTGACAAATTACATCGGCGAAAGCTTTCCCCGTAGTGTCAGTGACTGGAATAAACTGCAGGAACTCTTCACAAACATTATTATTCTCGACAAACCTTACACACAATGAAAGTTGACACACAATCGACATGTCAGTGGTTTCATCGCACAAAACGGTAAAATATTTAGACCTGTTGACACGATCAACAAGTTTTCGCAAAATGATGCTATTGAACGCCTGGATTATATCATTCTGCGATTTCCAGCTGATAAACTTCGCATTTTTGGCAGAATTCACAAATGACTTCGCAAAACGTTAACCCCCAACCCCCTCCCCTGGTTGCGCCACTGATCGGACGTGATTGATAAATTACTTATAAATTACAAGTACTCTGTCTATTTAATAAGGAAATCAATAAATCAATCAATCAATTTCAGGTACTGGATATATTTATCTATTTTTTTGAGTACTTTCATTACTCATTAAATTATTTGAGGTACTTTTAAGTACTTTAAATACTCTTCTAATTATATCAAATACTTTTGGTACACATTTAACACGTCTGAGTAATTTATATTCCTTTTAAACACTATTCAGTACTTTGAATAATCTAGAAATACTTTTGAGTTCTATGATTCCTCATTAATTATTCTTGGGTGCCAGAAATACTTTCAAAGTACTTTTAAATTTCTGTGGAGTACCAAGAAGTCGAAGAATATTTTGAGTACAACGCACTCCATACAGTGCTCTGCGTGCCCCTCGGAAAAGGATGATATCACAAAATCAAAAAAATAATACGCGTTACAATTGAATCTTCTTAAGCTTTATCATAATAAGGCCAGTATCGACTTAAAAAGTAGAGAGGTTACGGAATTTTGTTCAATATTACCAAGCGGAATTTTGACAATTGATCTGCATGGAACGAAATGTCACCTTCACTTACGGAATAATCGACCGGAATATTTTTCCTAAAGTAAAAGTGACAGCTCCCATTAGTTTGCGTGGAAACCTTACAAATTCCAATTTTGGTTTTCGTTCTTTTCAGGTGGATACTGCTGCAGAAATTTCTTTCCGATTCTTTACTTCTCCGTTTCAGTAAACGGAATTTAACATGGGATTGAGATAGAAAAAGAAATTTCTTTCGAACTCGATACCGACCTATATTATGTGAAGGAGGAGCGATCAAAACCTAACAGTTTATCATTTTCTAGTATGAGCAAATTTGTGATTTTCATAACTCACGGTATTAATGACTTTTTGTTTTGCTAGCCATAGAGATACAATGTGGATATTCCTTAAGCATTAAAAATGGCACAACAAGAAAATAATGATCTTAATATTTTTTAAATCGATTAATTTTCTCATTTATTGTTTCAAACATGGTCTGGAACAAATAAAGGCTGGTTTACAGTTCGGGAAACGCGTCACGGGATTTGGGCGCCTGTGTGTTTTAAATGGAGCCCGGGATTTGATTTCCCGTGGCGGGAATTAAGTCTACACAAAAATTACAGTTTTCCTGAAGTGTAAACCCAACCGCGGGATTTACTCCGGGAAATAAAATTCATCTCTACACACTACTTCTTCGGCGGGAACAAATCATTCCGAATTGTTTCCGGGCGGATTTTGCAAGTTTGAACTCGAACAGGGAAAAAATATTAAAATGGAGCCGAGTTCCGAAACAGTTTTTTTTTTCGATTTTGATGTGCTCGAAGACTTTGATGGGTTTGTCAGTCATGATAAAATTGATGAACAGCTAACCCAGGATGAAATATTGGTCGAAGAAAATATAGAGTTCGTTCCAAAAAAATAGAAACGCGTAGCAAAAACGACAAAACGGAACAAGGAGATTGACATTAAAGTTGTTCTTTGCCAAGAAATTTCAAAACATTCTTGCTTGTACCAAATAACAAGCAAGAGTATTCCAAAAAAATAGCTAAAGATGCTATTTGGCAACAAATCAGTTGTACTATTTCATCGTCCCTGAATAAATCCATCAGTGTCCAGCAGTGCAGGAAGTACTCACGGGTAAAAATCCACACATATTTATTGAAAAAAAAACCATGTAAAATTCCACATAATATTCATTTGTTCACACATAAACAGAACGCTCTGAGATACACATATGAAGTTTATGTGGCAAATGAAAAATACGTGTGGCCAAACATAGTGGTTATTTGTACACAAAGGAAGTATGTGTGGTTACAAATAGATATCATTTGTTTATCAAATTGAATTGCAAAATTCATGTGTGGGACACATAGATATTATCACAGCTTATTTCAGTGCTGGGATGCTTTGAGGTAATCGATCAGGTAAAAACATACATCGTCAAAGCAACAGTTAGAGTAAACTTAAATAAAGTTATTCGTGAATTTTTGGAATTTATTTTGATAAAGTAAAACTACAAAAAAAATTGTGATAAATCCAGTGCGGTCTGCAAAACTGTCCATTTTTTTCAATGCGTCCTGCAAAAAAAAAAAACTTACACAAATGTAAACAATACGCAAAACCTGAGATGCAAAACATGCTTGTCACTGAGTGTGGAGAAATGTGGAGAAACGTCATCTGGAAAATTTCCCGAGCCAAATCCCGAGCGAAATCCCGTTTCCAAATCCCGTGATACTTTTCCCGAACTGTAAACCAGCCTTAAGAACTGTAAACCAGCCTTTAAGATCAATGACATACTAAAAGTTTGGTCGTGTACAACTCCCAAGCATCTTGACAGATGAGCTTAGTCCATCTTGACCATGCATGAGCAAAAGGGCCATCCATTCTCGATACTACCGCTTTTTAACTTTGGATTACATGTTTTCGTTTCCTTATGCGTGGATGTTAAAAACAGTACAAGAACAAATTGTTATTGAGGCGTAATCTTGATGTGGTTTTCTTTCCATTAATTTGATTTCAATTGTATCGAATATAAATCATCATTTCTTGAGAATGGGAATGAGGGAAAGGGAAACAGAGAAATGTGTAAGAGAGAGACAGAGAAGAGAGACAGAAAGAGAGAGAGGGAGAGAAATTTATGAAATTTATTGACTTTTCTGTTTCAAGCACACAAAAAAAAAAACCCAATCTGTCATGTGTGCTTGAAAGAGAAAAGAGAGCAAGCTCTAATGCTACCATTGCTCCACGGAGAAACGACCTTTTGAAACGACAAGCTTTTTTGTTGACATCCAAACTAAAAAAGTTAAAAGTTGTTTTAAACCAACGATTTTGTTTCGAAACAAACAGACAGGTTGGTTGTTTCTACCTGATTATTACCACAATGCAACACAAATAATGGTGAAAAAACTCACGAGTAAGTCAAATAGGAATCACTGTCCTTATTACGGGTGTCACGGGGGGAAGTGAGAACCGTAATAAGCCCCAATAGTTTTGTTGTTTCCACCTTAAAAGGGATTTATTATTACCAAAACACAGGTTGCTTTGGCCCAGGGGAACAAATTAAAATTTTAGATTGATTCTACCAAAGCGGCGGTTAAATCAAACTAATATTTTAATAGAGAAAAAATAAAAACCTTTTCCGTCATCCAGTCCCACTGCATGCTCTGACGCTGTCACTCACAAAAAGGTGAAAATTTAGTATTTCACTTTAAAAAAAAACCTGAAAATAGTAGAATGGCTAGCAGTACCATTTGTTGATTCCTCTTAGACTGATAGAAGTCTAAAAATGTGAATGTGCTCTTTTCTGATGTTTGTTAGCATTGTATTCAAATAATTGAAATTACAAATGGAAATGTTTGTTGTTTCAACCGTTTTTGTTTGTTTGTTTCAAACAGCATTTAATTTTAAATCATACTAAAATTGGTTTAAAACAAACCATAAGGTAGAATCAACAAACAAATCTGTTTGTTTTCGTAGCTGTCACAATGGAACAACCAACATAATGGAAAATTCAAACGGATGTCAGTTGAACTTTAGTGCTTAGTTCCCGAAAGAATTACTCAAAACTTTAGTTTGTTTTAGAATGTGTTTGCATTTACCAATCTTTTTTCCCAGTGTACCCTTAGCAAAGCAAAGATTTTTTTTTTCTTTACTTCGGTGACTGTTTATTGTGCTGAAGGTTTTAGAGCGTCAAACATTGAGAAATATAGTGCGCCATTTAAAAGTGAAGTAGGTTGCCATTTTATTCACCTCTTGCTAGCTTTCGTTTTTTTCCCCCGCACAAAATTTGGGGTTTTTTTTTTATTTTTTTTTTTTAATTTTTTCCCAAAAATTTTTTCTCTTTTTTTCCCCCGTGTTTTTTTTTTTTTTTATTTTTTCTCTAAAAAAAGAAAAAAAAAAACCACCTTTTTACATTTAAAAAAAAAAACAAAATATCGCCAGAGAGTTCACCAAGAACGAAAAAACCCCCCCCCCTTTAAAAAAACCCCCCGATGAAAAAACTTCTCTTTAAAAATTTTTTTTAGGTTTTTTTTTTTTCACACAAACCCAGAGCCCAAAATTATCGGGGTACATTGACTTTACTCTGGAGCTGTCAAGTTTTTACCGGGTTAGTCGTGTACGTCTGCACGGTAATTCTGAGGTAGTCATTTTTTGACTACATTCTATGCATTTTAAGGAACATCCTCCATACGTCAAAAAATGCCTACTTTTTAATTCTAAAAAATGAATAATTTTTAGTCCTTTTATTATTCCAGTGTGATAGAAAAAATGCATAAAAACAACGCTATCAACAAAGCGAAAATAGTGATTTGTGCTAAATTACCGACTTTGCCTAAACGTAGAAAGGAAAAATTAAACAACTGAAGCTCTTGCAAGCAAAACTTGAACCCACGGAAAAGCTACGAGGCAAGTAATCTTTAATTGATTATGTATATAGTTTAAGTTATGTATATAGTTTTCACGTCAAACCGGATGTGCGCCAAATTTTCGGAGTCAATGAAAGCTGATTCAGATTCAAATTGATCATTGAGATTAATCAGCTTGGCCATTTAAATGAAATGTATTCTTAAGTTTGTATTTTTAGAGCCATTATCTAAGACCAGTTCAGTGCCAACATTTCAAAAGGTAGGATCTGCTGTAAACAATTACTATAACAGGTAGCTTGCTCGGAAATGAAAACTTTCTCCTGCAAATTAACAATCCCAACTGCAAGAAGCAACATTTTCCTACCTTATGGTGTATTTTATTTGCATCGTGGATTACAAAAAAAGCAGATATTAACTTTTGAGATATTGGCGCTGAGTTTCTAATGTCTTCATTTCATAAAGTGACTAGTTTCTACACACAATCACATTCTAAAAATGCATACTTTCTAATCTATTTCTTATGCTGCAAATGGCTAGAATTTATTCACTTTTTGATGTATAAGCTTTTTAGGCATTTTTGCATAAATCCTTTTTAGGCATTTTATGCATAATTCCAGTCTTAAAGCAAAGTGCCTACTTTGATGTCATAATTGCATACTTCAGATTAACCGTGTGTCTCATAACCTGCTGGAAGACGAGTTTGTGATCGTAGCAATCGACATGGTTTCGTTGAGTTTTTTCGAAATCGGATGGAGAAAATCGTGAACATTTTTTTTTTTTTATGAATTCATTTATTTGTACAGGCTTAATCGGATCAACTTTACAGAGCCAAGTTTTCATCCCTCTCCATGGCTGGATTTTGTACCTGGACGCTGGAGGGAGGGCCTAATCTCATGTTAATGATGCATTGGAGATAGCTGATTTATGATAGATGTCGCTAGGTCATGTAATTGTATGACCTTCTACTCTAATGAACCATTCATGGGAAAGCCAAAGGTCCAGCTACACAAAGTAGTGATAATATCACACTCGCCCCTTTTTTCTATTCAATAGCCGCGTCGTAGCACGCATGTATACAGGCACTAACGTTGAGTGAGATATCGGTGGGTTGGGCCGCAAATCACTAAAAATTTAATCATAGATAGATTTATTCAATTTTGAAAACGTTTAATATTCAATTTGGGGTGGAAGTTTGAACTGTATCAAAGAATTTCCTATGCAGTGGACTTCTAGACCGTGACCATAAGTATTAAGGTTTTGTGGGATGTGGAGGGCCCGTTTAAGAATTCAGAGTATCGTATCAATGGGATTTGTCATAGGTGGGTTTGTTCAGAATGAAAGAGGTGTGCTACTGGCGGTCTTTGCCGCAATTCACGCTTAGACGAGGCTAGAAACTGTTTGTAGACGCCTGACATCAAGTAGTTAAGGGACACGACAGGAGGTGCACTTTTCATTGGCGTGGCAATTCTTTCATTGTTGTTTATTCATTGATTGTCATTAACTAAACACCAAACATACCTAAATTGCAATTCTAATTCTAATATAAATTATAATTTAAATATGTGCGGTATACGACAGCCGACTTTAAAATTATAGCAAATCATAGAGAGATGTTACTTTGATATAGCAACTTGCAGCGTAAAAACAACATGAAATTTACAGTGGCATCTCAAATAGCCTGGTCACATTGATTCGACCTACAGGGAATGGCTCTCTCTATCTTTTCGGGATCATTGTAATACGGAATTGTAAATTAACGATTTCATTATCTTCTTTTTGCAGTATTTTTAACCGGTCCAAAACGCCCTTAACCACCTACCCTAACCTATCCTTGTTCCTTTCCATGGAGTTCATGTGGTCTGAGTAGACTAGTTCGCCATTACCCCTCCTTCATCATCGGCTTTGGACTGACTTGCGCTCTTATTGCCCCACCAAATGCTGCAAAATGAAAATGAAAAAATGAAAAACTTTACAGAGCCAAGTTTTCATGTTTATATACATCAGTTATCTTAGAACTAAGGTTAAGGGGGTAAAACCGATTACTCGCGGCCGTCTCGAGGTTAACAGGAATTACAATGTTATGGATGGGAAAATTGCGGTGGAAATTTTTAACAAAGCATAAGGAACAATGGTTTCTTATATCTAGAACTTCAAATTACAATTTTTTAATTGAACGTTTTCAATTAAAAAAAAAATCACACACTCACACACACAACCCCAATCACACACTGACGCACACATTCCTCAAAAATTTAACCTAAACAAGTAAGTTAATCAAACTACAATCTGTAATTAATGTTAGTTAAATACACATGAATAAGTTTCATAAACTCCAGATCGCGTGCAGCCAAAATCAACATTCCGCATCCAATCCCCTGAACCAACATTTCTTAGACACTTTAGAAGTGATAGAATGTAGCCATCGCCCCAAATCTCCTTTACTCCATTTATACTGCCAGCTAACGAGATATCTGACGAAAAATATAGAAAAATTCGTTGAAGGCGATTTGTCGGTCATAAATATCGCCTTCCATAGCGCCCACCTTTGCAAGCGAGTCCGCTTTCTCATTGTCAGGAATCGAGCAATGAGAAGGATAATGATAATAAAAGAACGTGAAGATAAAGCACTTAGAAGACCTCGTATTTTCATAAGAAAATAAGAGGTGTGCCTTACCGGCCTTAAGGAGCGAATAGCCTCTATAGCACTAAGACTATCCGTGAAAATGAAGTACTGATCCGGTGTAAGTGAGGCAACAATTTCTAAGGAAAAATGAATTGCCGCCAATTCCGCGACAGGTGCTTGAAGTTTACGAACGACGCTATAATTTTCATTGTATACACCAAAGCCAGCGGAAGTCCGTCAGTGAAAAACGTTTTAGTGGAATCAACTAGGCCAAACTTTGCAGCAAATATCACCGGAGCAATCATAGGACGATGATGCTCT